>JARPMJ010004387.1:0-77128 GCA_033366665.1 Phoxinus dragarum
CAGCTAATAACTTGTTAGGTCACTGTAATTGTTCCTACAATTTCCCATATCAATACATAATCAAATTACCCAGTTGACACGACTTGCTGTCAGTTTTTTTTTTTATAAATGTAAAACTCTAATTAATAAGAGGTTATATTAGAGCAGGTACACTGTAAAAAAATATTTTCATGATTTGTTATCACAACTTTTTATCTTCTGTCAAATCAACTTCGATAACTAATGTGTGAAGATAACACACTATTGTGAGTTTCTGTTTATTAAACCATTCTTCTCATTGTACTTAACTCAAATTTTAATTACAACGAACTCAAAATTTTAAGGCAACAAGGTAACTTGCTTTTTTTAAGTTAAACCAACATTTTTTTTTACAGTGTGGTAACTGGTATTTTTATTAAATGGTTCTTTATTATCTTGATTCTCTTAAAATCTTAGAAAGTCCTGGAATCTTTCACAGTGAATATAATTATTTCTATTTCATACTTTAAAAATACGGTATTCTCCGGCAATGAGTCGCACGTGACAGTGAGGTCAGAATTGCATTTGTTGACAGCAGAAAAACACAGATAAGTCGCATCTGTGTAAGTCACACACTATTATGACATAATGTAAAATACAGGTAAATAAAATAAAGATTTTACAAACATTATAAACACTATAAACATGTATTTTAGTTCCACTCATTCCACAACAAATATTTGACATATAACAGTATTCAGAACAGAACATGATTGAAAACTTGTCATCATAAACAACATTTATCATAAATGCCATGCCGAAACCAATGTTATTTCGGTTATTATTGGCGTGTGTGAAATGCGCGATAGAAATAAACGTGAGCTCATGTACGTCTTTCATTCGGCTTGAATCCAAATGTTTGTGCTTTGTGCATGTTTTGCATGCTTGACGTTAATTGCATTAGGTGTCTATATAAGACGCACGTTTCAGATGATAAAAATTTGATTTATTTTCGGGAAATATGGTAATCCAATGGCTTGAAATTAAACTTTCTGTTTGGGATCTTTCTTAAATGATTAAAAGTAAATTCCTGAAGGAATGTGTGTGAATCTGGCAATGCAGCGCAGGCGACACAAGTGTTTTTGCTAGTTTCAGCCCGACGCAGTTTTCATTTTCACGTCCTGCGCCACATTGTTTAAATAGCAAATGCATTTGCGCCCGTCTGTGCGCCCAAGGGCTGCTGGTCTGAAAACGAGTGTGTTCATTGTTGGCGCGTTGCTATTTTGAGGCAACAGAAATAGACTGAGCCATTGACCAACTGAACCCTGCTCTAAAGTCAATGGCGCAATATTATTTTTGTTATTTAAAGAGCGCGTTAGTAATATGCGCCTATAGGCGGGTCCACAACGTGCGTACACTCTGCTTATTACACACCACACACTCTGCATATTACACACACACTCTGCTTATTAAACACACAGGGACGCACAGCAGCACACAAACATGCCAAATATTTAAAATAAAAGGATTACAATGTAAAAGATTATTATTGTGTACATAAAGATATGGTGCAATCCGGCTTGTCCCGTAAATGGTCTGCTTGTGCTTTAACCTCACACACACACACATACATACACACACACACACACACACACACAGCTTTAACCTCACGCACGAGCAGATCCGTTTCCTCGCTAGAGAAGCGTTCAGTCTTTCCGTTTGCAAAACTCTCCATATAAATAGCGAATCCGCCATGGCGCGGGCGCAACTGGTTTTTAAAAGGAATGAGAGATGAGAGTCTGATTGGTTTTTTGCACGTTACGCCCAAAACACTCCTATACTACTCCTTAAGAGAATAGGGACAACCCTTTTAGACCATGCGCCGGGAGCGCCGACCATTTTTCCCGTCGTTAAACTAGCAAAAGTGGATTCGGACACGACCCTAAGTACACTAGCGCCCTGCGCTTTAGACCATGTGCTTAGATGGTAGGAATCGGGCCCTCAGCCTCCGCTGTAGCGGCGCTCGCCGTGGCCGGACACTAGATCATCTGTGATGATGAACGGTCGGGACATAGGAGAGGTGATATACTGAAATGCATTCTGGGACAGGGCCAGGTGTCCTCTGTGTGTTTGTTCACAAAAGCACATTCATATTTGTCATAGAGTAGCACAAACACACACACACACACACACGGACCACCCAGCACAAGACCCAAAGCGTCCTTCATCATCCCTTCTGTAACCGTTGTTGTCGTCTTCCCATGAGCCTCGGTTCTCCTGACACGCTCTGCTCTCCTACTCATCTGTTTGTGTCTCTCTGTGAGTAATGACAATCTCACGCCAATGAGGCCATTCCAGAATTAAGTCACAATATTGAAAGCGTAACGACTCATATTTATGCGTGATTAATGAACTCGAGGAGGATCTGAGGGCTCGAGAGATGAATGAGTTTATATGGACATCACTACATTAAACCGCATCCACATTCTCTCGCATAATCTGCATCTTCACTCACGTGTGGATCTGGAATATGAATGCAGAGATATTGACGTTATAATTGTATTTATTATTATGGCTGATATTTGCTGATAAAAACAGTAATATTGTGAAATATTAGTATTTCAAATAACTGTGTTCTATGTTGAATATATTGTTAAAGGGCACCTATTATGACATTTAAAATGTTCCTAATGTTGTTTTGGGAGTCCCCAACAACAGTTTTACATGCATGCAATGACAAAAAACACTTTTGTTTTCGTATAATATGCATTTATTTTTACCTGATTTGCTCACCGACTCCCAAATGATTCGTTCAACGACTCGTTTTTCCAAACCCCTCCTTTGCGCGACGCTAATCTGCGTTGATTGGTCAGATGACCCAGCAGTGTTTACAGAGATAATACTTATTTTTAACACGGAGTACAATGATGCTTTTATCAATTAAATTGTATTATAATAATGATTATAGTCCACTGCTTTATAGTTTGTAGTAAAAAACTAAAAATAAGATAAAGAATTTAATGTTATGTTAGCAAGCATAGCCCAGAGTTCATATTGTAAAAGCACAATCAGTCTTTGTTTGCGTTAGCCCGATGCATAAACATAACGTTTTTACAAAAAAAAAAAAAAATGCAGTTACGTTACTACAAGGTATTACTCTGTTTAAGACAACTCCGAAAACAACGACAAACACTTCACATATCTCAATACAATTGTCATTGAAGACCTAGAAGCTAAACGGTGCTTACACAACAAACAACATAATTATTAAGCATGCTACATAAAATATAAAAGCAAAAATTATTAATAACACTTACAGTGATACGGAGGAGGAAGCTGATGCAAATACACTTGGAACTGAACCTTCCTTCAATATCAGCCAGCTCGCGAATCCAAGTTTGATTGCATTTAAAAAGCAATCGTCTTCAAAATGGCGCGAACAAAGCACAAGGCTCGGACTATACTTCTGTGGTATAGTGAATTGTAGCCAATAGTCTTCAAATGCTCCTCCTTGGGCAGATGAAAAAAGTTTGCTTTTGAGCCGCACTTCAGAACACAGCGTCTCGTCGCCATGATGTTTTCAAGTTTTCCCTGCTGGCCTTGGAGCGCAATAAGTGGGCGTATCGTATTCAAATAACTCGACAAGTTGACGTCATCTAGTCAGAGAAAAAGCTTCGGTCTTCTAACGATTCATAAAAATGACTCTGAGTCGACTCTTACTTTTGAAAGACAATAACTTTATATACGGTGCACTTTCATATTTCAAACTTTGCAGGATGTTTTTGTTCACTTAGATCTATGTTACACACTACATGAAAGGTACATTTCAAAATTCCATAATAGGTGCCCTTTAAATATGTAATTTGAATTTGAAAATGAATTTTCAGCATCATTACTCCAGTCTTCAGTGTCACATGATCCTTCAGAAATCATTCTAATATGATGATTTCTGATTTGCTGCTCAAGAAACATTTCTGATTAGTATCAGTGTTGAAAACAGTTGCTTCGTATTTTTGTATAAAAAAAAAAATCAGTATTCTTAGATGAATAGCAAGTTCAAAAGAACAGCATTTATTTTCAAATAAAAATTAGCTCTTAATATTTTTTAATAAAATTAAAATGTATGAAGTTAGGCGTCTTAACCTTTGTTCATATGCTCTGACTTGTTGCTTCTGTATGTAAATGAGCTGTGTTGTGATTGGCTAACCTTTTCACTTGTAAAATGAGTGAAAAGAGTTACTGCCGTAAAAGTTGCCTAATACTGAATTGTTGTTGATATGTAAATGTGGGCGTTCATACACTCTCAGAAAATAAAGGTACAAAAGCTGTCTAAGCTGGTTCAAATATGTACCATTTAGGTACTACTATGTCACTTTAGGTACTAATATGTACCTTTAAGGGACTAGTGTGCACTATTTAGGTACAAAGGTGTACCTTTTGAAAAGGTTTTGTACTTTTTTTTCTGAGAGTGTATGTATGTTAATGAGCTCTCCCTTGTGATGTTCGCTGTAAACTTTTTTTTAAATCAGAGTTTTAATGAGTTTTATTGCCAAGTATGTTTGCACACACATTATATAGTATATATATATATATATATATATATATATATATATATATATACACAGTAGTTGCCAAAAGTGATGTTCAGTCTTGGAAAATTCAGACCTTCACCCTTTATTCAAATATTAATAAAAAATTGTTAAAGATCTTTTCATCATATTGCGTATTTGTCCTTAGTTGTGATAACGCAATGAAACGTGCAAATTGTGCCGACATAATTTTTGGCCAGGCTGTTATTCAAAGAAATGATGAACACATGCAAAAACAAGAGAGAACCACCAAAATATGAATAACTGATTGTGCTGTAGTCTATGTAGCCTATGCTTTTTCCTGTGAACTTTTTTTTTTTCTATGCATTTTTTTTTTTTTTTTTTGCATAATAAAATAAAACCTGTAGCTGTAGTTAGACAAATCATTTTGTCAGATAAATACCATAACCATGTTTAGTGTTTTGTGCTTCCCTCATATTTAAAATATTCTAACTTTTACGGTCATCCCTCCGGACATCACTTTTGGCCACTAGTGTGTGTGTGTGTGTGTGTTTGGAGTATTTGGATCTTGTTTTCTTTTGTAATATCTTTCAGATCCAGATAAAAGCATTAAAATGTGCGTGTGTGCGTGCGTGCGTGTGTATTTGGAGTATTTGGATCTTGTTTTCTTCTGTAATGTCTTTCAGATCCAGATAAAAGTGCTTGTGTGTGTGTGTGTGTGTGTGTGTGTGTGTGTGTGTCTATATACAGTAGGCTATATGTAAATGAGCCCCTTAAAGCATAATCGCTATAGTAACCTGCATCTGTCTCCGCCAGGCGTGTAACGAGTTCACGACTCATGTGATGAACCTGCTGAGGGAACAGTCTCGCACGCGGCCCATCTCGCCCAAAGAGATCGAGCGCATGGTGGGCATCATCCACCGCAAGTTCAGCTCCATCCAGATGCAGTTGAAGCAGAGCACCTGTGAGGCCGTGATGATCCTCCGGTCCCGATTCCTCGACGCCAGGTCAGTGTGTGTCGCTTTTCTTCTCATTCTTCTCCACTAAGCCTGTTACTACCACGTCCATGTAAACAAACGCTCCCGCGGTTTACACGTGTGTTTTCCCGTTCCCGATCCTTCCCGGGGGAGTCGAGGCCCCAGACTCGCATCCAAACCCCACACACACACGCTTTGCCGTGTCGAGTCCATCCCTTTCTCAATGTAATCGCTTGTTCTCTTTGAAACGTGCCTGGGATTTGCATACATTTCTTTGCGGATAAATCGCACTGGAAGCCTGGAGTCGGAGGCATAACATTTAAATGAGCTTCATGTTTCCTTCCAGCACTCCGAAGCCATTCTCCGTGTCTTTGGAGCATGCTCAGTTCCTCTGATTAATCCTCTCTGCGGCTGAGACCGTGCTGTGCTCATTTGCATTTAGTGAAGAGGGGTTTTGGGGAGGAAATCGGCTCACCCTTCAGTGCTGCATATGTAAAAGCCCCAGAGACGAGCTCCAATCGCACACTCTTAACCCACAGATGAGTGATGCCGAGAGGAGGTTGAATTCATTGGCACCCAAAGCTCAATTTACTGTCGTTTTAAAGCTCTTCACTTTCGAGGATGTGTGCGGTCTGCTTTATTCCTCTTTTCCATCTGCCTGCAGAATTTGTCTTTGCTCGTTTGAATTCATCTGGCACTTTTTCAGGAATATGCGCCTTATCCTGTGGAAAGAGGAAGGCCGTTTATCTTTCTTATTTTCTTAAGTTGTCAATCTCTGGAGGTCAAACTGAATATTTAATGTCCTGTTTTCCATGTAGGCTAGTTTATGGGATTGCAGTTACCATTTGGGATTGAGATTCATTTGCAGTTTTGTTGTTTTCCAATAAACATCAAAATAAAATAAAGTAAAATATATGGGTTACAGGGTTGCATATTCAGTTTGTATCAAGCTATCTGTACAGTAAAGAGCTACAGTAGTTAGTTGGTATGCCGTTATTGATCAACTGTATATTCCCCATAAAGTAAGGGTAAATTTGTGCTGTCAAATATATATATATATATATATATAAAAAGTCACAAATGTTCTTTATATTTATTCATTTATAATTTATATATTTATATATACACAAACTGTTAGTCTTTCTTGTTAGATGCGATGCGATTAATCAGGCGGCACTACCATTTATAATATAATATATAAATATAGTTTGACAGCACAAAAAGGTCTTTGATCATTTCTCCTACAGTAACTTTTTTTTTACTGTAACAGTAAGTTTTTTTAAGTTACTTTTTATGCTAGGTTGATTTTTTTTTCAAATTTTTTAAATTGTACTACTTTATCTAACGTTGAATAATTATCACAATAGGTAGCCTATAAAGTCAATAAATAGGAATGATTAAAATATGCATTAACATGAAATATAATAGAAAACAGTACAGTAATAAAAATATAAAAGATACACAGAATGATGTAAATAAATAGACAGAAATTATCTATGTAATTATATTAAAGGAGTCATGACCTGTAATTTTCACTTTTCCACGAAAATCAATGTATGTTATGATTGCCTAACGATTATACACTGGCCAGGAAGCTTTTAAATATTTAAAAGTGAAGCGTTTGTTTACCCCTGGGTTCGTAAACCACCCCACGTGCACGCGCACTCAAATACAAGATTTTAATTTCTGCCCCGACTTGACGTCAAGACGGGGCCGGATACACCATATATGGACACGCAGACCTATGCTGCAGGAAGCCCTGCCCCTCTCCCCCTCATATTCAGTCGCGAAAGATGCTGAAACGTAGAGCACACGTGAGTTGCTCTGTTGTTGACTGCCAGAATCAACATGTAACTTAAATGTGTTTTCTCTCCCAAGACCGGACCAAGCTGTCAGGGACCAGTGGATTAAATTAATTTTTAATGACGCGGTTCCTACAACCCTTCCCACTGGCTTAACGTTAGGTGTCTGTGCTAATCATTTTACGCCGGAATCGTTCACAAATTTGAATGTCTAAAAAAACACAAGGCAAAAACACCACATGATAGCAAACGTTGATCTCAATAACCACTGTAAGCTGATAAAAAAAAGTAGACTACATCTCCGTTAATGTAATCTACATTAAATAAAAGGTATAATGTATGTCTCAGTCAAAATGATTGTCTTTACCATTCAGAGACATCTTGATGTAGACGTCCTTCCATCGACTCTACATCTTCCCTTTCCAGCTCAGGTTCAGAGTCTGGCTCGTGCGGTTGAATCCCGTAGGTCGCGGTCGGGTTCATTCACAACTTGCGCCATGATGTGTCAACCCCCCTTCTTCCTGCCACCAATCAATACACGCCCCTCATTTGCATTATTAAAATGACCGTCCACGACAGCCAAAATATCGCATCAGATCTCGCGAGACAATAATGCCTTCAGAAATAAGGGTCAGAGGAGCTCTGTGTTTATTTTTTTTTCCACTTTTCTTTTTTAGAAGGGCCTGAAAGACTATAATAGAGCATGGGTATCCAAGGTAATGCTAGGTTATGACTCCTTTAACTATGCACAGATATGCTATTTACAGTAACGTTCAAATGAAAGTGGAATAATGCTAATAACTAAACAAACTCACACAAGTTATGTCAAGATGTGCACATCTGATCTCTCTCTCTCTCTCTCTCTCTCTCTCTCTCTCTCTCTCTCTCTCTCTCTCTCCTGTCTGCATAGGAGGAAAAGACGAAACTTCAACAAACAGGCCACAGAGATCCTGAATGAATATTTCTACTCCCATCTCAGTAACCCGTATCCCAGCGAAGAGGCCAAAGAGGAGCTGGCCAAGAAATGTTCCATCACAGTCTCGCAGGTACCATTCATTCCTCAAAAATTACACCCAAAAACACATCATAGTTCAGTGATAGTGATATCATGGTTCTTTACTATTCAGTGTAGCATTGTTCTAAATGCTCATCATATGCATATACCATGCAATTTAAAAGAATACCTTTCCAGTGATGTCCAAACATGGCATCCTGAGACACAGCGATGTTTATTTCCACCTGTTTTGCATGTGAAATATATCAATAATACTCACGTGAGTTCAACCTCATGCAACTGGAAAACAAAATCATTTGCAGCACGGCACTGCATGCCTCTTAGCATTTTTCATCTGCTGCGCTAAATGCATAATGCATTCTAAACTATTTAATAAATTTAGCTGAAATGATTGTATGATGCATTTAGGCCTGGTTTTCAGTCAGGCTCGCGGGGATGAGTGATGACCGCCGCGCCGTTTGTAATATAGAAACACCTTTACGGTACGTTCACACGGGGCTTCAGCGTCAACGCTTGACGGAAGGCGTGGCTGAAGTTTGGCAGACGCCATGGTCATAGCAGCGTCAGCCAATGAAATTAGACAGGAATGACAGGATGAACGTGATGAACGTGATTGGCTGCCGCCTGGCTACTGTATTTGCATAGAGCGATCCTGATTGGCTGACGCTTCCGTCTGCGGCGCTTCACTGGCGTTGCTCGCGGCAGAAGTTGAAAAATTCTCAACTTCTGCCGCGAGCAACGCCAGTGAAGCGCCGCCGACGGATCCACAATCCTTTTCGGCAACGCTTGACGTCACCCATTCAAAGTCAATGGGAAGCGTTGACGCTGAAGCCCCGTGTGAACGTACCGTTAGCCTCTCGCGGGAACGGGAAGCTTAGCCGCAGGATTGATTAGCTTTTCATCGTAATGGTGTTTATCATTAGCACAGAGCCTCATCCGCTGGTGTATTAGCAGTAATGGGCGTTAGTGTGTGTGTGTGTTGAGTGATTGCTGTCAGTGTGTGCTGTGATCATTGCTGCCAGCACACACTGACACACTGAGATTGGTATAAGTGATCGTTTTAGTGTGTGTGTGTGTGTGTGTGTGTGTGTGTGTGTGTGTGTGTGTGTGTGTGTGTGTGTGTGTGTGTGTGTTAAACCTCTGTCCTTGTGGCCATCACAAGTTCTGTCCATAACATCCATTGTTGTTGTGACATCGACCAGCCACTTATTTTTTAGCAATAGTGTAAACTTTTTTTTTTAGCAAAGGATGAACATTAAGTGTGTAATTGGTGCTTTTTCTGTGTATTTTATTGCTACATGATGAGAATGATGTAGTTTTGTCTTAAAACTATCACCTTATAAAAGTACTTAATTGAGAAGTTTGATTGTGATGGTAGCTTACCTAACATGCATATAACCAGTCAAGATGTACAGTTAAAAGATGTACAGTTATCATCAGTATCTAATTGTTTCCACCATCATTAATTAATTGAAAGAAAACACCCTACTACCTAAAAAAAGTATTTTAGTAGTTATATCAAATAAGATGAAAATATATTGCATCATACACTACCGTTCAAAAGTTTGGGGTCAGTATGATTTTTTTTAAAATAATTGCATACTTTGATTCAGCAAGGATGCATTAAATTGATAAAAAGTGAGAATAAAACATGTATAATGTTACAAAAGATTTTTAGGTTATACTTTATTTATAGGTGTCCTTGTTACAGTGTTAGTTACATAAGTACTGAGTAATATTAATTAACTACATGTACTTACTATAGGGTTAGGTTTAGGGTTAGTTGCATGTAATTATGCATAATTGATAGCAATTACTATAAAAATAACTTGTAACAAGCACACTGTAAAATAGTGTTATGGATTTATAATTCATATAAATGCTGTTCTTTTGAACTTTCCATTCATGAAAGATTCCTGAAAATAATGCATCACAGTTTTTGCAAAAATCTGAAGCAGCAAAACTGTTTTCAACATTGACAATAATAATAATATCTCTTGAGCAGCAAATCATCATATTAGAATGATTTCTGAAGGATCATGTGACACTAAAGATAGAGTAATGATGCTGAAAATTCACAGGAATAAATTACAGTTTAAAACATATTCATGATTGTTATAATATTTCACAATATTTCTGTTTTTACTGTATTAATAAATGCTACCTTGGTGAGCAGAAGAGACTTCTCTCAAAAACATAAATCAAATCTTTCCGACCCCACACTTTTGAACGGTATATAATGTATTTGCGTACTATTTGTAACATTTTTTCCTCGTTGTAAATATGTCTAAACCTGTGTTTATGTTTAATAGTCCATCATGATGATTTGTATCCATGAGGTTCAAGAGGACACTGTTTAAAGTCACATGTCTTGATGATGTTTTTGTGGGCAGGTGTCCAACTGGTTCGGAAACAAAAGAATCCGATACAAGAAGAACATCGGAAAGTTCC
Source organism: Phoxinus dragarum (assembly GCA_033366665.1). Classification (NCBI taxonomy): domain Eukaryota; kingdom Metazoa; phylum Chordata; class Actinopteri; order Cypriniformes; family Leuciscidae; genus Phoxinus; species Phoxinus dragarum. Next base: position 10,754 of record JARPMJ010004387.1, read on the forward strand.
AGGAAGAAGCCAACATGTACGCCGCCAGAACGGCCGTGAGCGCAGCGAGTGTGTCCACACACGGCAGTCAGGCCAATTCCCCGTCCACCCCAAACTCAGCAGGTGACCCCACAAACCCTTCACTGCGTCCCATCAAGTCAAGTCACATTCATTTATACAGCGCTGTTCACAATACAGAGTGTTTCAAAGCAGCTTTACAGAGATAACAGGACAATAATGCAACAAAGTTTGTTTCTAGAAGAAAATAGTGTCACAGTCCAGCTTAAAGATGCTCTAAGCGATCTCGGTTGGCGTAACCTCTTGTTGATGTTTGAATTATTATCAAACAAAATGGAGGCTAGCTAGACCCTCCCTCCTCCTCATCCACGCAATATCCCCCCAAACCCCACCCCACATCATTCTTGTCGGTTATTGGCTGGAACAGTTTGTTATGTTTCGTGCTGCGGGTTGCTCTGTTTATTGCTCAGTTTGTTTTTGCTGCTGTTTGTGGAGCTTGGGCTCTCTGCAGAGACCGCGTTTTTTTACAATGTGTTCAGGGGACAGGCAGCTAGCGGATAGTGAGGAGATGTTTGAACGCGCGAGATCGCTTAGAGCACCTTTAAGAAAGTTCAGTGATGGTTAATTTTTGTTGTAAAAAAGTTATTAATTTTGTTCATTTATATATATAGCCGCTCTGGAGAAAACTGTGATGCCATTGTCCAGCTCAGTTCAGTTATTAAGCGTAGCGTGTGTTCTGGCGTGTCACGTCAGTCAAGCTCGCATCAGTGACTCTCAGCTGATCCATGTCTACCTGTAGGAATACGACGCCTATCACCGTACACATATATAAGCTCCTTCAGTATTCGCAAAGACCCGCCCCCCTTAGTTACTGTCGCTATGTCCGACAAGCTATGCCGCTCTCTCACACACACCATGTTCTCAAGCAGTGAAAAATACATCGTGGAGCAGAGAGGAGACTGACAACACACTGACAGACAGTTGATATTAAACAAAGTCTCACCTTTCAAATGTGGTCATTTTTAAAAAGAAATTTAAACAATAAATACCGTTTTGTGGCTCTTTAATGTGTGTGACAGATCGCTGTATCCTCAGTTAAAGCTGCTCGTGAACCGATCATCTCTTCCTTCTAGTTCATTTATAGCATCAAATAAACATGAATGAACATCAGAAGGAATGTTGTTTTAACCGCGGAAAGACGTCAGTACACTCCGCTTCTCCAGTTCAAATCCTCCATGTTAATCTACTAACTCTCCTGACTGCTTTGTCGGACAAAATGGCGGATGGCGAAGTATGATTGGTCAGATCACCTGTCAATCAAGCTCCCTGCGAAGGGTCAATTGTCAATCATATTTGACGATAGTGGTCCTGACAGAACTTATATAAGGGTGTCAATGCAGGCAGATCAATAATATTGTTGAATATTAAATTAAATGTTCACAACTAAGCAAGCGAAAAGCCAAAGGCAACAAAGGTGAAAAAGGAAGACAGTGGCAATAAACCAAAACTCAGGTGGAAAAAAAAAAGGCAGGAGTTTTTTGAGGACTGGTGAGGCGCAGGATTTTACCTCGTGTAGCGATGCTGCTGTAAAGCTGATTTCCTTCATGTGACTTTACTGCATGTCAAGCTATAGCACATTCAAATATTTGATGTGTTTTCATTGGAACAGGACGAGCGCTGTGCGGATCACATCATGTCCATGTCTCAGTACTTCTCTGTGTAACTCAGAGGACTTGTCTAGTTAACAGACTATCGCTCCGTTAAAGTCAGGAGAACATGTGTCTATAGAGTTAAGTGAGTTAATTCTACACCAAAAAGAGTCTGTGAGGGAGAGACTAGGGGCGTCAATCCTTCAGATTACAAATTAATAAAAGTTCACTACTGTTAAAATGTTTGGGGTCGGTAGGAAATATGTTTTTTGGAAGAAGTCTTGTTTGCTCATCGAGGCTGCATTATGTGATTATAAATACAGTAATAAAAGCATAATATATTGAAATACTATTACAATTTAAAATAACTATTTGCTATGTGAATATTTGTTAAACTGTAATTTATTCCTGTGATCAAAGCTGAATTTTCAGCATCATTAATCATTATAATATGATGATTTGATGATCAAGAAACATTTATGATTATTATCAATGTTGAAAACACGGTTTGTAGACATTTTATTTTTCAGGATTCTTTGATGAATAGAAAGTGTAAAAAGAGCATTAATTTCAAACAGAATTTTTGTGACATTTATTAAGTCTTTATCGTAACTTTTGATAAATTTAATGTGCTGCATTAATGTATTAATTTCGAGAAAAAAAATCTTACTGACCCTAAACTTTTGAGCGATAGTGTACGTTTAAAAAAATACAGTTAAAAATATTGTGTAATTTTTTTTTTCAGTGCAAAGAATTGTTTCACACATCTTTATGAGATATCAGATTAGAAATAAAATGAGATGCAAATGATGGCTCAGCATATAGATTATAAATTGCATTGCATCTGCTCTCAACTGGTCGATCATTATAGAATTATTAAGAATTCAATTCAAAACTCAAACTTGCACAGATCTGAGCTGTTATCTGTGGTGTCAAGCTTTCTCTCGCTGCCAGCTGAATCTCTCCTGCTTTGCAACAAGTCTCTGTCTTCTTTACGGGCTGCTTTATGATCTTAAAGCTCATCTAACTATAACTCAGACTCGTTTTCTCTGGCTTACTCTGTCTCTCTCTGTCATGTTTGTGCACCTCTCAGGTTCTGCTGGCTCTTTTAGCATGTCAAACTCTGGCGATTTGTTTATGAGTGTTCAGTCTCTGAACGGGGACTCGTACCAGGGCTCTCAGGTGGGAGCCAATGTGCAGTCACAGGTACAGTGCCAATAAACCACTACAGAAACCTCCCAGCAGCAACACACACACTGCAGCGCATGTGCTAACTTTCTCTCGTGTGTGTGTGTGTGTAGTTTGAGTTTAAAAAACGGTAACACTTTATTTTGATGGTCCCCCTTTAGACATTCTTTGACTATAAGTAACGTTGAACCTACATGTCAGCTAACTCTCATTATAGTATAATAAGGGGTTCGGGTTAGTAGAATAAGTCGACATGTACTTGCAAAGTTACTTATAGTCAGTAGATTGTGTTTGGAGAGCATCGAAATAAAGTGTTAGCAGATATTAAGCAGACAGTCGACTAATACTCTAATGAGACTCAGTTGACATGTAGGCTAGTTGTAATATTACTTATAGTCAAAAGGGACCATCAAAATAAAGTGTTAACGTTTTTTTAATGTTGAAAAAGAAACCTTGTGAACTGCCTCATTTCAAGCTGACTGAATTTGAACCAGATTTGAAACACTTTACATACTATACTGACTGTAGACAGCAACTCTGATAATGACTTCTGTTCGACATTAGCATGTTACTAACAAAACCAATACATGACGCTACACACAAATATTGTGTAAAATAGGAAAGTTTGATCATGAACTTTTCTATGAATACTTTTTATGAAATATACACAACCGTTAAAAAAGTTTGGGGTCAGTAAGATTTGACATTTCTTTGGAAAGAAATTCATACTTTTACTCAGCAAGGATGCATTAAATCGATCAATAGAGACAGTAAAGACTTTTATAATGTTAAAACCATTTCTATTTCAAATAAATGCTGTTCTTTTGAACTTTCTATTCATCAAAGAATCCTGAGAAAAAAAACGTATAATGGTTTTCAACATTGATAATAATCATAATTGTTTCTTCAAATCATCATATTAGAATGATTAGAAGGATCATGTGACACTGAAGACTGAATTAATGATGCTGAAAATTCACAGAAATAATAAATGACATATAGAAAACAGTTATTTTAAATTGTAATAATATTTCACTGTTTTTACTGTATTTTTGATCAAATAAACGCAGCCTCGGTGAGCAGAAGAGTCTTAGCGATCTTAGCAACCCCAAACTTTTGAACCGTAGTGTAAGTATATTTTCAATCAACATTTCTCTATTTTGGTTTGATGCGATGCATTCTGGGGTGTGCGAATGTAGAATTGAGGCATCTTATTAGGATTAGGCAGCGTATGGATTATACACATCTTAAAAGCTGTCTAGGACTATAGGCAGCTCACTAGGTTTCAGAACAGAGCCGTAGAGACTGGCTTTGTAATGCGTTTTATTGTTTGCATGTCATCTTGTGTTTGTACGTCTGTTTCATCGTGTTTTCTTTGTCTTTTATTGTTGTTTGCTTTCTTTGACCTTGCTTTCTTCTTTGACGTGTCGTCTGACTTTGCTTTGTTTGCGTGCGTCGCTTCACCCGACCTTGCGTTCGCGCTTTTTTTCCTGTGCGCTCTGACCTTGCCGTGTTGTTTTTTGTTTCAGGTGGATACCCTTCGCCATGTTATCAGCCAGACAGGAGGATACAGTGACGGCCTCGCAGCAAACCAGATGTACAGTCCGCAGGGCATCAATGTAAGGCGAGAAAAAACACTTATTTTTTTCCCCCTTCCTCTTGTTTTGCCCTCTACCAATTATTTCAAAGCCATAGGGCTCAGAATGCCACTTAGTGGGACTTGTCTGGGAATCGTGGTCACTTAGTTGATTGCCTGTGTGTCGTGAACGCCACGGGCGGCGCTGCCCAGCGAGACGTGGACACGAGACCGGCCCGGCTCTGTCTGAACCCATCACATCCAATCAGATCGGCCCGGCACCTGCAGCCACACACCCCGCTGACGGGAACGGGGGGGAACAGGTGACACCGGCTGCAAATATATGAGTCCTCGTCGTGCCCCAGAGTCACCTGACCCTGATTATCCCCCAAAGGGCGGCAGAGAAAAACACTCTGCGGACAATCTTGCAGCCGAACGCTAAAAATAAAGCCTCGTAGGAGGACATCCTGAGTGTATTCGGGAAGCGGGGGAACGGGAGGGGCGCTGCTGGCAACTTGGCGCGACGAGAAAATTCACAGCGACAAGCCGTGTGGTAAAGGGGAAAATCAATACGACAGACACACGGGGAGCGGAGTGTGGACTCGGGACAGCAATCCAAGCACATTGCTCAGATCAGGTTCCTGCCGAGCTAATGGGCTTGACAGCGAGCCGAGTACGAGAGAGAGAGGGGGGTCAGCGTCTCTGTCCCGCTTACGTTCTGTTGCGCTTCGCTGGCCGTATGTTAATGAGATCATACGCGTTCGGTGGGGGGGGATGTATGCAAAACCTGTGTTTTCCTGGATCCGTGTGGAGATCTGCGGGATCTGAGAATTGTGGGCTTGACTTTGATGTACAGACACTGAGAACAGTACGAAATTCACATCAAGCTTTTTTAGAAAGCATTGAAACAGTCATTTGATGATAAATTCAGATTTAATTAAGCATAAAATTCAGTTTGAAACATTTTTTTTTTTTTTTTTTTATTCAGCAAGGATGCATTAAATTGCTTTTTTAAAAACCTTTCTATTCAAACAAAAAAAAATTAAGCAGCGCAACTGTTTTCAACACTGATAATAAATCTAAATGTTTATTGAGCAGCAAATCATCATATTATACTGATTTCTGAAGGATCATGTGACTCTGAAGACTGTAATGATGCTGAAAATTCAGCTTTCACTGTTTTTACTGTAGTTTTAATTATCCAATAAATGCAGCCTTGGTGAGCAGAAGAGACTTCTTTCTAAAACATTAAAAGATCTTACAGACCCCAAACTTTTGAATGGTATTTATAATATTATATAATATAGATGATAAAATGCATAAAAATTAATTCAAACTTAAAATGATTCACATTGTTAATTAAAATTTTTATTTTTATGTCCAAATCTAAAATATTCTAACCATTAAATACTTGTGTGAGTGCAGTCTCTATAAAAAAAAAAAATGTATTCCAATTTTTCCACATTAATTCTCATCCATAGAAATTCATTTGTCAGAAGGTGTTTGCTATTAGTTTTTATTTTTAAATTGGTAGCAAATGATTGCATCAATATAAAATGAGTGCATATATCAGCTAATTTAAGACTTTGAATGTGGCTCGTTTGACATATCTTGTTGTAAAATGCCCCAAAAATATTAAGTGACATTTATAAATGTCTGAATGTCACTAGATAAGTTCACCACATGAACTATGAACATTTTACACTAGCATTTCACTACCACAAGTGTGTGTGTGTGTGTGTGTGTGTGTGTGTGTGTGTGTGTGTGTGTGTGTGCATGTGTGTGTGTCTTTCTTTGCAATTAATGACACTTGCTTTGATATTTTATTTTCTAATGCAATGACACTAATGCATTTTTTATTGTGAGTTAAGTGTAGATTAAATTAAACCGTACATTAAATTGAGTTTATTTAAATGCATGGCAGAAAGCATTAGTGGCGTTTGATATTGTGCATTGATCTGACTCTTGACATCAACGGCATCATTTGAAGAGTTTGAGGAACAGAGGAGCATTTGCAGGATTTTCTCGAAGCGTCGCTGTCTGTGAGATTAGTGATGGCTTCTGCTAAATGTGTGTGTTTCTTTCTCTCTCTGTCCTTCCTGATTCCTGGTTTATTCTCAGTCTTGATTCTTTTCTCTCGTTGCCTCTCAGTATTCGTGTGTGTGTGTGTGTGTGTGTGTGTGTGTGTGTGTGTGTGTGTGTGTGTGTGTGTGTGTGTGTGTGTGTGTGTGTGTGTGTGTGTGTGTGAGTTCAAATGACAGCCGTTACACACACTGAGCTCTTACAGGCTGATTCCCGCTTCAGAGCGACAGAAACCTGTGCTGTCAACACAATTACTGATGAAACTGTAGTAGACTGAGGCTTTTCTTAGACTTTAAGCACTAACAAAGAAAAATATTGTTTTATATTTTTAAGAAGAATCTTATACTCACTAAGGCTGCATTTATTTGATCAAAAAAATGTGAAATATTATTACAATTTCAACTGTTTTCTATGTTGAATATTTGTTCAAATGTAATGTATTCCTGTGATCAAAGCTGAATTTTCTTCAGTGTCTCATGATCCTTCAGAAATCACTCTCTAATATGATGAGTTGATGCTCGAGAAACATTTCTGATTATTATCAATGTTGAAAATAGTCATTTTTTGTGTGGAAATCATGATACGTTTTATTTTTCAGGATTCTTTGATGAATAGCATGTTCAGAAGAACAGCATTTGTTTGAAATTGAATCTTTTGTAACGTTATAAATGTCTTTACTGTCACTTTAACAAAAAAAAAAAGCATCCTTGCTGAATTAATGTATTTTTAAAAAAGCACAAAAACCAACTAAATGACCCCAAACGTTTGACCGGTAGTGTGTGAGTGAAAGTGTGTGTTTGCGTACACACACATCCCCAAAATTTTCAAAAAAAATAGTTTGTTGCATTTAATTTTTCACACTAAATCGTTGTTACTATCCATTTATGATATTCCACAGAGTAAAATGGACTGAAATATTGGATTTGACAACATAATATTGACTGACAAGCCATTTTTTTTCCTTATATTGTGATGTAATCAGTCCCTCATGCTGTGTGTGTGTGTTGTTCTCTCCGTCAGGCGAACGGTGGCTGGCAGGACCCCACCACCCCCTCCTCCGTCACCTCCCCCACAGAAGGACCCGGAAGCGTTCACTCCGACACCTCCAACTGATCCTCCACACACACACACACACACACACGGACTCTCTGCATCACGCCACACGCTCTTCCCTCCAGTGTGTAAAGGACTTTTGTGAACACAACGTCATCATCCCTCATCTTCATGCTACCTCTCAAAACATCAGTGTCTGCAAACAGATCCAAACCAAGACAATAGACAGATCAACCCGGTCCAGAAACAATGCAATGCCTTCGTCGTCACAACAAACATCACGTTATGTTTGAAACATTTTACCATAGTGCCAAAGTACTTTTATACATCTCTTTAGTTACATTTACACAACAGATTTTACATTATAATAGACGTAGTACGCTTGAAAAGCAGTTGATTGGGTTCACACTGCCTGAAGTCAACTTCACTTCTGTTCGTCTAATAACCTTTAATAATCTCCTGAATATTTAGGGCCAGATTTACTAAACTGGGTGACTTAGCTTGAGAGCACAATCCCATAAGAGCGCCGATGGGAGTGTAAAGTTCAGTGCGTGAAATGAAAGAACAGATTTGGATATTTCCATAATGACCAACATAATCTACCAAGAGCAGCGCAAATCACCATCTGGGTGAAAACATGCTTTTTTTGGGTGGTAAATAAATAATGGTGCAAATACCAGTGTATTGACAAGCGGAAACCTTAGTAAATCCCCTTGCATGATTCATTTAAATACTCTCCTCATAAATTTTGCTTTTGAAAGGGAAACTTCAACAAATGCATATAAGGGACGCAAAAAAATATAATTTTCACTGCGTGTCTTTATTAAATCCTGACAGTGGTTTTCTTAACTCCGAAACAGGGTTTGCACTGGAGCGAGCTGTTAGTGAATCTGGCCCTTGGTTGTTTGGATTATGTTTATGTACATAAGGGGGAAATTATAATTTTCCTGCTTTAATGAGAAATAAAGGCAATGCAGTTATCAAGTCTAGTTTTAATTATATTTTTTTTCATCTTAAATAAGATTCACATGCCTGATATTCATTTACAGACACACGAATCCCTTTATATATCATGATCATCATCTTAATCACTGAAGGATTTTCATCAGCGCACATGAGAATGCAATAAACGGAAATCAGAAGAAGTGAACAAATCCCAAATGTGAAATGGCTTTCTTTTCCAGTCTCGTCCCACGCCAGCCTTCTCTCCGGGCGACTTTGATACCAAAAACCCCCGACCGACGTGTCCGTTCTTTACGTTGACATCACTCAACACTGTTCATGTTGTAAATTGTGTAATATCTCGCGCGCCGGGATGCGTTTCTCACGAATGTCCTCGAAACCAAAAAAATCCAGCTGGAATTCCGTCGCGTTTCTCGAGAAGAAAAGGAAAAGCTGATGATGGCACACAAATGCAGAAATGGTTTGGATATATATTTTTGATGCCCTCCCGTTGTGAATAGCCGATTCTCGTTTCTTACTTCATACCGGGCTTGTTTACAGGGCGGCCATATTTGATTTCCTCGCAAGCATAATGTGAATGCGCGGCGCTAGCTTCTATATGTAGATGTGCACCTTTGCTCTTGTTTTGCTCTTTTTCTAACGATCACATCCACGTGTAAAGTGACACGGTCTTCACGCGCGTGTGGAGGGTTGAGGAGATCAGGGCTACAGTCACTGCGAGGAAGTGAACGAGGTTTTGGACAGTCCTGGTCCTGCATCTGTCTTGGGTTTGCAGTCTCATCCTCACTTTTCCCTTCGCTCACGAGTCACGACGTTTGTATCACTGCCTGCCCAGCAGCACCATACTCAGAAAAGCCTCATATAATGATGCTTTTAGTTTTTGCATATACAGCGGTTTGTAAAACATCAAATGTTTACTTTGTTGCATGTCTTTTGTTCTTTAAACTCCTGCAGTGTTTTTGAATGTTTCTTCTTTTTTATATCAAGCGCAGAGACATTCTCTTGTCAAGTTTTAACTTTTAAGATCTCTGCATATGTATAAAAGGAATAAAATGGAACAGCAAACTATTGTCTTTTTGATTCCAACTCGTTTTTGTGAAGAAAAACTAACAAGGTGTAGGTTTTTTGGTCTCTTCATTTGTACTGGTAATGCATATTCAGAATAAATAGATTCTTTTGTTGCCATATGTTTCTCTCTGGTGTCTGATTTCAGGTTAAATTATCAATGCTTTAATTACTTTGACAAGTTAAATGTCATTAATATGTCCGATCATTAGGTGGCTTTGACCTAAGATAATTTCTCTATTGATTGAATTGGAAATGAAATATTTACATTAGTATTGACCATCTGATCACTGTATCCCTAATATTTTATCCGTAACACTTTACAGCGAGCTCCCCATTAGTTAACGCATTAATGAGCAATTCATTTGTTACAGTATTTATTCAATAAAAAAAACAACTCTTCATTGTTAGTTGATGTTAGCTCAGGTTCATTAATTATATTAACAGATACAACTTTTGATTTCAATAATGGGTTTGTAAGATTAATGATGTGCTTTAGAAGTATTTCTCATTATTAGTTCATGTTAATGAATGTAACTAATGTTAACAAATTAACCTTATTGTAAAGTGTGAAAGTGTTATTTTCAGTTAAATTAAAAGAGAAATGGCATTTATCTCCTTCTCCCAGGTGAAACTGAGAATATGGATGATTTTGTGTGAGTTTTATCTTTCTCAGGGGATGCAAATGATCAGTTTAAGCAGATGATGACGACTGACGACTTATTAAGAAATATTGTAGCCTAAATTTTGATCTGGTTTCTGCATTTTTTTAAGGGAACACACTGAAGATCATGTTTAAACACCTTCAGTAAAATGTGAAACCCTTATATTTATGGTTCATTCTCAGGAAAAGCTGCCCTTTATGAGCAAACAGAAATGAATATGAATAATCTTAACTCTCATTAGTGTCATTTTTAAATACTATGATTTTCATTGAAATATCAGCCAATTTACAAACCCAATTCATTACCATTGCCCTTAAATTGATTTGGCTTATATTTTGCTCTTATTAAAGTGGGGAAAAAAATCATGCTTTTTCAATAGTATGTTGTGTAGTTGTCTTTAAATGATTTATGCTTTTTCTGTGAAAGTGCAGAATTCGTTCATGCACATTCTGCTCAAAAGGGTTCTATATTGAACCTTAATGGGGTTATATCTAATTATTATGTATTAATCACTTTTTATTGCTAATGACCTTCCCTGACTTCTGTCTATGAAAGCATATATAGACTGATTTTAACATAGGCTACTTTATCACACACAAAAAAATGAAATAACACATGAAAGTATTATGCAATCATTTAAGACATTTCGCCTTATATAGAACGCGTTTGCCATGAAGGGTTCTTTAAAATTGAGTCAAGAACCCTGTAGAGTTCTATATAGAACCCCATTGAACCTTTATTTCTAAGAATGAGGCTGTAAACACATATATCATCTGAATACTGGAGGTCTGTGTGCTTCCTACTGTAGTTACAGTCTGGTACTGTAAAAAAAAGAAAAAAAGAAGAAGACAAATTGAGAGTTCAGCCATAGCCTTTTTTTTAAGTTAAATTATATATATATAATATATATATATAAAAGATTATAATCCTGAATCATTTCCGGGCACAAATGGCAGCGTCTCCTGAGAATGCCCCTATAGCGGATTCTGTTTTACCGTGGTAACATCACTCCAGACTCTCTCTCTCATGTTAAATGTGCTCGTTCAGTCTATTGTTCCCGAGCTGCACTTCATAAACACACGAGTCCTCGGTGGAGAGCGTCTCTCTCTCTCTCTCTCTCTATCTGCTGTTTCAGGAGCGTCTCTCTGAAAGGTCAGCAGCCGAGGGACTGAGGTCTGGAAAACAAATTAAGGGAGGAAGATGAATGCAAAGCAAAGCACTGTGCCTTTATTGATGGCCACCATTTAGAGGATCTCTGTAGTCCATTTTTCACTCGCCACGAGCGGGACCTTGTTCTCAAATTGAATTCAGAGCCTAAATCTTTGAGTGAAGCCAAAATGCTGGATTGAGCTTCACAAACACCAGCGTAAAGAGAACATCACAAATCACAGAAGAAAACACTGAAGATAAAATGGGGAAAAAAAAATAAAAAATACACCTTATAATCAGTTCATATATATATATATATATATATATATATATATATATATATATATATATATATATATATATTAATAATAACATCATAATTCAATTATAATACATTATATATTGCAAAATATGGTTATATATATATATATATATATATATATATATATATATATATATATGTATATATAGGATATATACTGTACACATACATTTTTTGTATATGCATATATATTATTAATAATAACATCATAATTAAATTATAATAAATTACATATTGGTTATAATAAATTCTAGGCTAATACTTCATATACATATATAATATATACAAATATATATTATATATGTATTACATTACATATATATTATTAATAATAACATCATAAAAAAGATTATAATAAATTATAATACTTACTAGGCCTAATTCATGATGCATTATAAAGAGAATAAATCACATGATCAGTATTTCATGTTATACCAAATGTTATCTTGTGATATACAACACATTAAACTCTTCACAGATTATAGTTAGGCATACTGCTGAATTTTCAAAACATAATTTTTCAACTTAAATCAGGGGGGGGGGGGGACCCCACAAAAAAGTGCTGAACTCCTCCAATAACATCATGATGTCAGAAAGATCAAACCCTTTATTATTTTTAAAGGAAAATTCATATCACAGCACATATGGTTGAATAGAAAGTGAAGGAACAAAAATTCTGTACACCTTATTTTGAGGCCCCATAGCCTACTGTACAAGCACTATAACACGACACCATTGAAATAACATAATATAGAGGGTCTTGAGCTTCTTCTTTTTTTATTTACATAAAAATAAACATTCATTCACAAGAAATGCATTCCAGAAATTCCAGAAATGCAATGCATTTTTTAAATCCCAAATTGCATCCTTCTCTAAATCCGTCTTCTGAAACAGAATGAGGCATTTGTGCTTTTACGATAGGCCTACTGTAAAAACAACATAAGCGTGTTTTCGCGTTCTGCACAATGCACACACACACACACACACACACACACACACACACACACGTGTGATGCTCATCTGTGAGCCGCGTACGTCTCAGGTCTACAGGGCAGAATTAAAGCCGTGTGTGTTTGTTCAGAGACCAGAGGGAGGATGAGCATCTTATCTCCTCTCGTCTCTATCGAGCAAACATGTTCTGCACGAGAGCTTTATCATATTGACATGCTGGATGAGGCTCGTGAATTGTGCATAGCTGTAAGGATTTATATCTCCATCATAAGTTCCTCCCTGATGGCTCGTGTTAAATTGGCACAGAGAATAGAGATCAGGTTAGATGTTGCTGTTGATTTTCCGCTTGATTCAGGAGAACGTACAGTATGTACAGTAACAGGGCGGGTGTAGTCCCGTTCGCATCCTCCACGCACAGGGAGATAAACATATTCCTCTGATCTGTCTCACACTCACACCAACTTTTCCTAAAAAGAGATGCGTTCAGTCCCATTTGGGGAAGATTCACGCATCTCACGGTGTCACTCACGCGTTTCATGTGGATCAAAACCGCAAATCTGGGAAACGGTGGCAGTGCTTATCCGAGATGAACTTTTGCGATGTGGGTGTTGAAGTTAAACAGCGCAGCTTTAGAGATGCGCCTAAAGCGTCTCGTGTTAATGAATCAGACATGCGTTCTCGCATCTTTGAAAAGAACGCCTCGAGACAAACAGAAACTTATCTCTTTGAAACACGGATTGAAAACGAAGCGCGAAAGTGTGGGATGCGTTGTGTTGACGCGGATACTATCTAAACACCCTTGAAAGACGATGGCAGATTGTCAGAGTCCTGGAGGAAGCTCATCCAGACCTGTGTCTATTCTGTCTTTCTTGTCAAACAATTATCACTGTTTTGAAGGATTAAAAGTGCGTTTGGCAGAACAAAAAGCCTGTTTGATTTGCAGTTTTACTGTTTTCAGACACATTCTGCTGGTTTGTGGGTCAGGTTAAGTTGATTTGTTTGATAAGTTATTTAAGTGTGTGTACTCAGGGTTGCATGGGTAAATGTTTGTTGTTATTTCTGTCTCAGCTCAGATCTGGTGAGCTCTACATGTCTCTGAGTCTGAAACAGAAGAGTTTCCAGAATCACTGATGTCTGAGGCTCAGATGAGACTGAAGGCCACTGTCACATCGAGTTCCTCTGTCCCTGCCCCACTGAACACTGGGAAATGCCCTGCAATATGACAAGACACACGCTCAGATATCTGTGAACTTCATTTTTTAAATCATGCAGATGATAGAATTCATCCATGACAACAAGAACAATAAACACACAAACAACAAATTATGTTTTTTGTGACAAATTAAAAATCTCACATTGAAGTGTTTGCCTGTGCAAAATTGCATTAGTGTTGTTGCCAGATGCACCGATATGAAAATTTTGGCCGATATCTATAACCGATAATTCTAAAACTATTTGAAAGCTGATAATCGATATATTGTGCAATAAATCTAAATCCAAATTTTATATAATTTTTTGAGAGTCTGATTACAAAAACAAAAGTCTCACCATTAAAAGCTATGACCCAAGCACTTCAACATAAATCAAATACTGTATATAGAGTACAGTAGCCTAGTTTGAACCAGTGTAAGTTTTACAATTCATTTTACACTTCTATAATGAAAATTATAATGCAAAATTGCATTAGTGTTGTTGCAATATATGGTTAGAGATGCACCGATATTCAAATTTTGGCCGATATCTATAACCGATAATTCTAAAGGCTATTTGAAAGCTGATAATCTATTGTGCGATAAATCTAAATCCAAATTTTTATATATTTTTTTGAGAGTCTGATTACAAAAACAAAAGTCTCACCATTAAAAGCTATGACCCAAGCACTTCAACATAAATCAAAAAGTACAGTAGCCTAAAGTTTGAACCAGTGTAAGTTTTACAATTCATTCTACACTCATGGTCAGCTTTCTTTATCACATCTATTGCCTAAATCTATTTTCAAATAAATTTTTTTACCAGAGGAAATAACGGCAAAATAAATCTTTGGCGAGCATCATCTCCCATGAAGCACTGCGAATTACATAATGGAGTCAATCTACTACAAGTCAGCATGAAACAAAAGTTACACTCGTCTTTTCTCCTCTATTGTGACGTATATCCGAGAAACGCCTCTGGAACAAGAACAAATGTGGGCGGGGCTTGATCTTGTCTGTGAGGAATTGATTGGATGGTTGTGGTTTGCTATTGGCTGATCTCATGTGAGTGACAGGTTGATCCGCTCTCATCATCAGAGAAGAGATCCTGCAAGAAGCTATTCTGATTCAAGATTATGTGCACGCATTTATAATAAAAACTGATATAATAAATAATAAATACAATACTTCATTATTATTTTTTTTACATTTTATTTCATGGTGACTTAAAAAACCCCAAAACAAAGTGACATCCATGTTTGTAGCTCAAACTGGACCAGTAACCCTAAAATGAGCAACAGTGAACAAACAGCGCTCATAATAGACGCTGTCATCATGTGAGTGGAGCTGTGCTGAGGGCCAATGCTGTCCTCGTGGAGGAGTTTTCTGGACTAATAACACAAGAACACACACGTTATGCTTTCCTTTTGTCTTGACTACATTCATCATGTCATGTGATGTCATGCCTGCTAATGATGGAAGCATTAAGACTTATATTTACCATGATCATCTCAAAGAATTAAAGTGAAATTCTACATTTTGACAGTTTTAAATGATTACAAAATAATTTGCTCTCTGGTTGCTACTGGTGAAATAATAATGATGTATATAAAAAAAAGGTGCATCATGATGAAATAAAAAGGAGAACATTTTCAATTGCTACTGATTATTTTGACCATTTTCTATTATAGTTGTGAATATTTCCAGATGTGTCTGAATTGGTGGGCAAAAGCGTGAAACTCAAAGCACTTCGTTTTCAGCGATTATTTCCTCTTATGTATTCTTCATTAACACCCACAAAACACAAAAGGGAACTGGAATTTTATACCTAATTTATGTGCAAATTTAGGAATGTGATTAAATTTGTGAGTCCTCTGAGAAGATTCACGTTTCACCCAGCGATGTTCCTGATGTGCTAATTGGCTTGAAGAATTCATAAGGGTCCCAAACCGCTTTCATTTTCACTTTTAGATTTACCATTAAACACCCCCACGATGTGAGGTGATACTGAAGGTGTGCGGTGTCATGGGATCAGCGCTGGCTGGCAGATTAACACAGGCTGATGCTAGCAGACACAAGTTCATAAAGGGTTAAAGTGCCCCTGTTATGCTTTTTTGAATATTCCCTTTCATGCAGTGTGTAACCGTAGCTGTTTGTGAACGTAAAAGCTCTGCAGAATTGTAAAGATATACGTGCATGACAAAAAAAAAGTAATTGTCTCCCAAAAGAAAGAAGTGATTCTGAACTGCTGATCAGTAATTCCAGTCTCACTTCCTGTTATACCCACCTATCAATGTAAGAAATGTTATAATTCCAGCCTGTGGTCTTGATTGGCTGAACAGCGTCTCTTTGCCCCGCCCTCAAACACTGTAGTTTATCTGAGACTGGAAGTTTGTGTTGTTCATGTCGAGAAGACGCTGTTTTCTGCGCCGCAAATCCACTTTAATTGCTGGAATTGACGTGGATCAAGCGCTGAGGAAAGCAAATTCAGATATGGGAATAGGAGTTTCGTTTCTGACACGCGCTTTAAGCAGCCGACCAATCACAACAGACCAATCATCCATCTGACCAATCAGAGAAGAGCAGCACTCGGGGAGGAGGAGTTTAAAGAGACTCATGAATCTTCTAACGAACCATTTTGTAATGTATATTAAGAGAAATGTAAGTGTTTTTGACCTGTGATGCATGTAAACCTGTTGTAAGGAGACGCCAAACTAACTTAGGAGCCATTAAAACAGCGTAATAAGGGGCACTTTAAAAAGAAAATGCTTTTTTTCCAACCTAGTGCTAAAGTGCATGATATTTATTGATGGAGCAACACAATGTGTGAGAATAAATAAATTGATAATAAACTTTAATTATCAACATGTATTTATAAGGTACAAAGAGTACCATGATACATGTCCAAATTACCATGGTACTGGGATGGTATGAAACAAACAACAGTGCACACTGATGACACTGTTATCTCCTAAATAAGGAACATACAGTATTGAAATTGTAAAAGAAAGCTCCCAGGTCAACACTCTAAACTTACAGCTTCAAATAATTAAATAAGCTAATTTAATTATTCATTATGAAACAAAAATCACTACAGTTCAAAAGTTTGAGGTCAGTAAAATTTACGAGTTTTAGTAAAAAGTTATTACAATTTAAATGTTTATAATGTAATTTATTCCTGTGATCAAAACTGAATTTTCAGCATCATTACTCCAGTCTTCAGTGTCACATGATCCTTCAGAAATCAGTATAATATGATGGTTTGATGCTCAAGAAACATTTACTATCAATGTTGAAAACTGTTGAGCTGCTTCATATTTGTGTGGAAAACGTGATGTGTGATTTTGTAGAAAGTTCAAAAGAACATTTTAAATTTAATTCTTCTTTACAGAATTTTTTTTTAAATTTAAACAAATCTTCCTGACCTTAAACTTTTGGAAGGTTACTTAGCACTTCAGACTCAGATTGTATTTAACAGACACTTTAAAGAAGCCAATATTGCCACCTAGTGACTAAAACAGAGCACTATGTTCATTTCTTTGAAATCCTCAATCCGAACTGTGATAAGATTAGACACTCGATTATTTCAACAAACACGTTTATTGAAAATGCACAACAAATGAGCTTTTATGTCTCAATACCTCACAATAATGCATTTATGCATGAAACTCATCGGTTATAAGGATGCATGGATGCAGATGCAGACTTGATGTTAGTCTTGATGTTGCTGGGCATTTTACCTGTTAACACAGAAAATGTAATTAGCGTGATAAAAGCTGATTTGAAGCCTAAATGTGTTTGTGAATGTTATTAGATGTGGTACCAGGTTGTCCAGGCTGCTGTTGGGTGACCTGCCCGCCCATGCCAGCCTGATGACCCGAGGCTCCAGCGACTGTGACCTGATGTAGTGTGGGACCCGCTGACATCATCGGCTGCCCAGGGTGACCCGGGGCCACGGGTCCAGGTGGTCTGCATTTCGACAGACCCTTCCCGAACCCCACCGCTGCCACCAGGGCATTAGTGTCGGCCGGATTGAAGGACGGCTTGTTTTGTCTTAATGCTGAATAGAAGAATCCATTTAAACATCAATGACTCCGCACACACGAAACACTGGCAAATATAAAACTAGGAGTAACGGTTCATGTTTACCTGATGTTTCAGAGTCTCTGTCGTCACGAGGATTATTCAGCTTTTCCAAAAGATTTGAGCAAAGTTTATTCAATGTTTGGATCTGTTTCTAAAAAAAAAAAAAAAAAAAAAAAAAAAAATCCAACAATCATCAACCTTTATACATTTTAATCTCCCGGTTTCACAGACAAGGATTAAGCCGAGTCATAAAGCAAGCTTTCACACCCGCCTCATTTAGTTGGGTTGAATCGCACTAGAGTTCGTTGTCCCCCGTGGTGCGGTTGGTTTGCGCAGGTGTGAATGCAGCAATCGCACTCGGGTGCGCACCAAAAGCGGACCAAACAAGCGTACGCTTTCAAACGAACTCTGGAGCGGTTCATTTGTGATCCGACCCCGAACAGACCCAACTCCCAAAGAACTGTGCATTTTTGGGCTAAACCTAGCATTCACATAATGCATTATAGACTTCTATAACTCAATGTTCGGCTGCATAGATTAGGTCAGCCGGAACTGGGAACACTTCCCTTAAATCCTGATGTACTCGTTACATCATAAGAAGAATGGCATCTACGAAAATTTTAGTGTCTTTGTTTATCCCGAGGTTTTCCCGCAGCCTGCCGGATCCAGGCCGTATCCAGATCTGATGAAGGACCTTCGCCTGGACCCGATGACAACGCAGTGCTGAAGTGCCAACTAGCCTCTCCCTATGGAGGATCCCTGTACCACTCTACAGATAAAGCAGTGGAAAATTCACATATCTTCCCCGTAGTGATAAAATAAAATTCTGTATCAAATTTATAGGCAGGACAAGTAGTTTGTTAAGGCTTGGTTTGTAGAGAATTACAAACATGCGCACATATATTCAAACGCACTTAACTATAGAATGAATTCTTGATGCGCACGCGAGCGCCGTCAGTGTTTCTCACAGGTTCACGTTTAAAGTCTGTGTAGAGAGAACGGTGTCGTCTTAGCGGTCCCTAATTTAATAACTAATTATCCTTTCGACGGAAGTGAATCAATCAAAACTAACTTTAGCTGGAAAATATCTTTATTCAAGAACCGCTATAAAGCCGAAACAATCTGTTGTTACCTTAAATTATCCGTTTATCTCTGTAAAGCAGCTTTGAAACAATCTACATTGTTAAAAGCGCTATATAAATGAAGATGACTTGACTAAACCAGCTGCCGTAGTGCATTATGGGATGAGGACTAATGTTTGTTGACAGTTTGCACTTTTAGCATGGCAGCTCGCAGACAGACTTGGAGTTGTGAGGAGCCTCATAGAAATTGGGTCTGATGACCATATTAGGTCCTAATTTACAAAAACTCACAACAGCGACATCTTGGCTTTGTTTAGCAAACAGCTCAGGGAAAGAGGGTTTCATAGATCTGTGGACTTCCCACACGTTAATTCTGACCAATCGAAGAGCAGAAATGCGTTCAAGACACATCTGGCCAACGAGTGATGTGGATGTTGTCACGTGACTGGGTTTTGGTTCGTTTCATCAACTGATTGGGACCAGAGCAATCAGTGTGGTGTGAAAAGGAAGCAAAACGCCTGAAAAATGCTACAAAGTATTATTTTCCGCCCTTGGTCCGGACCAAAGGAACCGAACTACAGATGTGAAATCTAAACTGATCGCAACTGATATATCGTAAAATATTTCAGTGCCATTGTTTTGTCTCAAGATGCAAACGAGTAATGTTTTTCTAAGACACATTTATAAAAGATACTTACATGTCCTAATTAAACTAAGACCTAATCTAAACCGGTCTGGGAAACCAAGCCAAAATGTGTTCACAGCTTAAAGATTAGTTTGAAAGTAAACCTCTTGTGGTCTTTGGTAAAAAAAAATGTTTTATACTTCATCGAACAGTAGACACTTGGTGACTTTTTTGGGACTTGCTATATGGTGGTGGTTGAGGACAGACCCACTGATATGATTGTAAAGTGCTCTGGGTGTACAGTAGTACATATGAATAGTACATACAGAATCATGTACTTAGTACATATTCTTCTATGTGAACAAAATTATCTTCATTGTTTTGACAATGACATTGACAATGGTTAAAAAAATAAAAAAGTATTTGGCTGTAACTATTGTTAATTATTATAATTTTTTATGTTTAACTTGATTTGTGTACTTGATTAGATTTTCTTGTCGGATGTTCTTTTTGCATAAATTCTAAATAAATAAATAAAAAACGAAATTATCTTCAACAAAAATGAAAAATAGTAATTGAGAAATTTTTTGGGGTACAATCTACAAATCAGCTAAAACAAAGTATATACGTACATACACACACACACACACACACACACACACACATATATATATATATATATATATATACACACACTTTAACTGAAACACTGTATTAATTGGAAATATGAAACTTTTTTTTTATAATATTTGCATTATTATATGTAGAAAAGTATCATGTGCATAATTTAGAGGTAGATATTGTCTAATACCATGACATCTCCTCAAAATATTATTACAAACTAAAGTAAATTAATTTATGCATTTATTGTCTTTTGGTTTGACCGCAGAGGATCACAAGTGCATCAGTGGAATATCCGAGGGTTAAACAAGCTCCATTTAGTCTGAATAAGGGATGTAGACATCATGTTAGGAGGTTGCTAAAGCGTTCTGAATGGTCTCGAGTAGGGCTGGGCAAAAAAATTAAATAGATTTTCGATTAATCGATTTTTAAAATGTGGTCTAAAATCTAAAATGTCTAAAATGTGATTCTAAAGCCAAAAATCGATTTGTTGCCATATTTATTTATCTATCACCCAAAAGACAGTATTAGTTTTCCTACAGTTCATAGGCTCGCAGCCTCCATGTTACAGCTTATGTTAGTTTTCTCTTAAACATAAAATAACCTGATCCTGTTTGATCAAGGCATGCGACTATTCTGACTTTTTCAGTCCAATTTTCAGCATCAATTTTTCATCTTGCATCAAAATCCTGTCTAAATCCTGTTTTAATGTATCAATGTAAGTATATCTAAAATAAAAAGAGTTTAATATATAGGTTTATGGCTCTTAATTTCTTTTTATTAATTAACCACTTGTAAACTTATGTTCACCGTTTTTAAAATAATAAATATAGGATTTGTATTAAATCTATATTCATTGAGTCGAAATCGAATCGAATTGGAACATCTGAATTGATACCCAGCCCTAGTCTCGAGGGTGTTGCTTTGTCAAGCAGGATGAATTTCGTGCTCACCTGGGCCACTTCAGGTCCGATCCGGGCCGCTTCAGCGCTCAGGTGTTTCTCCTGCTCCTCGACCTCCGGGTCAGGTTTGGTCCTGAGGTGATCAGGCACGATCTCATGGCTGAACACAGGCACTCGCTGCTCTGTCAGTTTCTGAGAAGTAACAAAAGGTTGCATCTTAAAATTAAAAGGCCTGTTTTTGCGGATTATGGTGTCATCATAACCAGGGTGACTTTGTGAAAGCGCTCACCGCCAGCTCCTCATCTCGATCAGGAGACAGCAGCAGAGGGATGATGACCTGTGACCTGTATGATGGGGTCTTCTCATTTCTCAACAGCTTGTTGATGGTGTTCAGCTGCCCAGACACAAGGGCGAAATTATCCAGCACAGAGGGCCTGAATCCAAAACATCAGCGTCAACATAGTGAAAATGTGAAGTTTATTAGTTAAGATGTGTAGTTCTTACTCACCACGTGAGCCTCTCATACTCATTTTCCAGTTTATAAATGAAACTCTGCAGGGAACCTTTCAGATGAGCCACTCGAGTGACCAGAGACTCCACAGACGCCTCCAGCTGCTTCTCCTCCCGCTGCTATTGACAATAAAACACAAACAGATCATTATTCAGTTCTTATATAACACAAACACAACAATAACGGTTTCACGCGTTTGTCTGGCTCGACAGTTAGCTAACAGCAGAAAAAAACAACTGCAAAACGCCATCTTCTCGCAAACTATCTGCGTGCTAGTGTCATAATTTATAATTATGTTATTCGAAATGCCAAACAGCTGCAAAAATGGACATAAAGTGAGAATGTTTTATCAGTTTACCTGCATTTTACAGCGACAAGCGCAACGACACAATTGAGCGGAAGTAAACAAACACTCGCGGCAGTAATTCGAGTCCGGTTGTCAAAACGCACCCGGAAGAATGGTTCCTTACTTTTCTAATATATAGTTATAATTAGCAATCAAATTGGCACGGTGATAATATCATTAGTAGATAAAAAAAAAAAAAAAAAAATACCTCTGAGTCATCACAATTGTAACATTCATTTTCCTTTTCACTCAAATTGGTATGGGGATAATTGGTAATGCAACCAGGAGAATTTAAATAAATAATAATTTAACCATACTAATGATATTATCACCATACAAATTTTACCAAAGTTGAATTTGCACATGTGTATCTTAAGTATACTGTAATGTAAATTCATACACAAATATTTTCTGTGTATGATCATGCATGAGGGCTTTTGTTGTAAATTGGGGAACCGGAAGTGAAGCAGCTGCAGTCAGACGAGCTGCAGTTTACAGATTTTGACACAAACCCTCTAAAACTCGCTCAAAAACAACCCGCCAGTAATGCGAAGCACGGCATGGCAGACAGACAGGACAATGAGGTAAATTAAACTCTTACTTTGACTGAGTTTGTTCGTTTTGTTCAGTTCCACTTCGGAAATTGTTTACAGGTTAGGTAACAGAGCACATAAACAGAACAGGAGGAACACGTTTATTTTAGAATAAATTTGAGACTTTTATTCTGTTATTCTTACACTGAATGCCCCTTTTTGCAATAAATCTGTTTTCTTTTCTTTTTTTAAAATAAGAGATATTTGCAAAGAGTTTAACGCAGAGGTTGGGAATAAATTAGATGAATGCAGTTCTGTCATGTGTTTGCAGCCACTCCCTCAGACTACACAACAACAACAACAACAACATGCTGTTCGTGTACATCATATTTAAATGGTATTAAATGTGGACACTGCATGTATTTAGCGCTGTTCATCAAATTAACTGAAGCTTTTTTAAATCATCCAGCAGTAGATGCAGTTTTGTGGGACAACAACTGTATCAAGTGTCTCTCAGCACTGGACTCATTTTTCAGTCCTGTCAAAAAAAGAATCAGAAACTCAAACTATAAAGACCTTTTTGTTTTCCTTTACTTTTGTATGATAAACAGTTTTGGTTCTTTGTTTAGTCGCCACTTGATGTCCAAAGTGAAATCTGGAATCAATGTTAGTTTTATTCTTATTTTTACTGTTTCTGAGAGGATTCCTGGTATTTGCCCATTAATGTTTATTTTTTGAGGGCATTTTTTAAATGTTATGATGGCATATTTTTAACCACATGAAAACATTGTTTATCTGTGTTTTGCTGTCTATTTATGTCGAATGCTTCGCTTAAATCAACTAATGTCAAAATTAACCACTTTATAATAACCAAGCAACACTTTCAGAGTGACACTGAATACAGGTATCTAGATATAATCATAACCAGATACAAATGATGAAATATATTAAATTAGATGTAAGTTTTACACCATGCCCACTCATTTTTAAATATCTGGGGTATTTTTGTCACTTTCTTTAATATCTGACCCTGACTTTTAATTAAACTTTGCACTCAAACTGTTGTTGTGATACCTTTTACATTACTAATGATAGTATTATTAAATTATAAAAAGGCAATGATTTCAGACTTTTGGACCCAATTGTACTATATACATTTATATAGTTTATATATTATATTTACAATATCCTCTCCAGCCTGTGTATGAACTTGCTCTAGGGCCTTTATTTTGAATTTGTGAACTGGAAACAGACACAAAAAACAGAGGTTTTCACTATGGTGTATTTGCTGGTTAATGGTCCACTTTACTATGGTAATTTTGGGTGTATTTGCTGGTTAATTTCTGTTACATATTAGATTATGCACTGTGCCATGATTCCCATGTATGTGTGAGTCTGTATTTAGATCATGGTGAATATACTGTACAGCATAACTACAACACATTCAACATCACAAGGATCATTATTGCCTTTGTATCTTTCAGCTCGTCTCTCATTTCAAAAGCAAAAGAGCAGGTTTTTTGAGATTACATTTTGTTCCTATAATGAAATGTTTTTTTTCTGTGTGAAGGTGGAGGAGGCTGAGCAGGTGTACCTGCTGATGAAAGAGGAGTACAGGATATCACGCAACGTGCGTCTGTCCTGGTTCCTCAGCCGTCTCAATCAGGTCGTCCGGCCCAGTCCACAGTCTGAGCTGGTAAGAGACAGACTGGGATTATTTAGTGGTCGACTGATGACTTTCCAATGGAGAAACTGAGGTGATTTACTTCTGATACACTACCGTTCAAAAGTTTGGGGTTAGTAAGTGTTTTTGAAGTCTCTTTTGCTCACCAAGCCTCCATTTATTCGATTAAAAATAAAAAAAGTAATATTCTGAAATATTACCATTTAAAATAGCTGAATATATCTTAAAATGTAATTTATTCCTGATGCCAACACTGAATTTTCAGCATCATTACTACCGTACTCCTGTCATATGATCCTACAGAAATGTAATTTCTTATTATTATAAATAAACACTTGCGCTGCTTCATATTTTTGTGAAAGCATGACACATTTTTTTTCAGGATTGTTTCATGAATAGAAAGAACGGTATTTATTTGAAACAGAAATCTTTTGCAAAATTATAAATGTCTTTTCTGCCACTTTTGATCAATTTAACATGTCCTTGCTTACTTTATTTAGAAGAAAATCTAACTGACCCCAAACCTTTAAATAGTAGTGTATGTTTAATGATGGAAAACGATTAAATTAAATGAACACTTATTTGGTACAATATAATATAGCTGATAACAATAACCTCAAAATGGTCAAATATTAATGAACCTATTAATCTTACTTTCATAAATTCTATTTTTATTATCTTTCATGCATGTCTCAGGCCTTCCTTCTATACTTTGAAAAAGCAAACAATAGCTTTCACCCAGATCAGTTCAGATCTTCATGGATCACATGATGACATTGTATACATACCCTGTGAGAATCTCTCTCTCTCTCTCTCTCTGTGTTTGTGTGTGTGTGTGTGTGTGTGTGTGTGTTGCATCTCCTCAGTTGAAGTCAGAGAATGAGCTGGATGTTTTGAGCATCATCCCGAAAGGATGGCAGTCCAATTCTCCTCCCTCGTCCTGCTCGTGTCTGCTGGTTCCCTCCACACGCGTGACCTTCCTGGCTCGCAGGTACCGCTTCATCATCGAGCTGGACCTGAGCCCGTCCACCGGGATCGTGGTAAGACATCGCCACCATCACATTCAGTGGCGTGTTTAACCCCTCAAGGGCCCCTTTTTTTTTTAATAGACATGAAAATGCACATTCTGAACTTAAATGGTTGTAATTCAAGAATGCTTTGGAATATAGATGTAAGATTGGTCTTGTTTTAAAGAAGACATTTGGCAGATTTTTTTTTTTGTAGAAGTGAAATAAATTAAGTTAAACAGAAAAAAAGTTATAGAAGTTTGAGTTTATGAAAATGTACTTTGTTAAAAAATGTATTATTCATATTTTATATAAAATGTATATTTTCAAAACCTGGTGGACTCTAAAAATGCAAAAAAATCAAAGCCAAAAATCTGAACAAGTTGTGTTTCAAACTTTAGGTTGATGTCTCAAAAAATCAGCTTTCAGTGAGATTTAGTTTGGGCGCAGTACCACACTTCTCCACTAGTTGACATTACTGCCCATATAAGTGCGCCTCAATTTCCATATGTTGTTTGAGTGATCTGAACCATTATTTTTACAATTTTCATACAATTTATAAAGTAGACATCCTATTCAGAAGTAGAATTGGAAGTTTGGCAGATTTTGAAATGAATTCAACCTCTAAGAAACACAAAAGATCATGTATGTGCATTATAGCTCGCTGCCACATCACTAATGGTGAATCTATTATTTTTTTCTTTATATTTAAAACATTTTCAGACCTTTTTTCTAAAAGAATTGAATGGATGCTATTTTTTGAACTCTTGACAAGAAAACAAACTGAGGTGTCTACCATTCTTTCATGATTTTTCATGTTCATCACTATCTCAAAATAAAGGTCTGAACACGCCTTAGGAGTATAGTATAGTAGTTAGTCAAGATTAGTTTAGGTTTAGTATAGGATATTACTGTTTTAAATATGTAATGGCTGTGGGTGCCAATATAAGGGGTTAAAGTGATATCAACTCTTTTAAGAGTGCGTTGTCATATGTTGCTTGTCTTCAGGATGACAGCACAGGAGAGATGATCTTTGACGAAGTCTTCCATGCTCTGTCTCGGTGCTTGATTGGTCTGGCAAAACCCTTTAAAGTCCCAGGAACTGATCACCTGTTCCAGCCAGAGGTCTTCATCACTATTCTGGCGTATTCCTCCATCATTGGCCTTAGTTCTCATCAGGTCTGGATTGCGGGTCATCGTGAATCCATAAATGCACATTAGTTGAATGTGTTTTCTGACCGGTTATATGCCCAACAGGTGTTGGTTCAGGGCTGTCAGCTGGACTGCATGGATTTGGAGCAGTTCTTGCATCAGATCTATCAGCAGCTGAGAGCCGTGGAGAGCAGCATCGCTGACGTCCTACAGCAGCAGCACAATCAGGCAAGAGCGCTTGGGCTTTTTAAACAGGCATGCAATACTCGGCAAGAGGCCACATTGCAGTGCATCACAGCAACTTTACCAAAAGTTAAATGCAGGGCCTAAAATTAACACTAACCAAATGCGAGTAAAAATCAGTGTATGAAACGGAGTCACTCACCAGTTGGCCGGTAATTTCCTTCAGAAAGCTGCGTTCAGTTACTAAACTGAGCTCTCTTTCAGGTCGTCTTGCACTTGAGTGGACAAATTCACACAAAACTGTCAAAAAATAACGGGTATCCTAGTAAACACAGTCGGTTATGTCTTAAGTGAATGTAAACAGTTGAGAAAGTTATCGTATGTGTACAGTATCAGTATGTTAGATTTGTGCATTCGCTCTTAAAGTGACAGCAGCCTAATATTCCTGCTGCTGACTGTTTTTAATGTTAATCAAACAACAAAAGACAAAGAAAAAATCACTTACTGCTCTTGACTGAATAACTTTTGTAACTTTAATAAGGAAGTCTAATTTATGCAATGAAGACTATGCAGTTACTTTACATTTGCTTACTTAAATTCCTGTACCTGAAAAACCTGAGAAGCACCGTTTATTTCATTTGTATCTTTGTTATATTGTATTTATTTGTGCTTTTGCTTGTAATTTGATTATTAGTTCTTATTTTATTACTGACTGTTTACTTGTCTTTAATAATGTTTTAAATGTATATTAGTTAGTTAGGCTAGTAGTTTTAGCTAGATTAGAGAATTGTGAATGTCATTACTGCCTTTTTTTTTTCCATGGCCGGTAAAACATATTTATAGACGATACATTTTCTTACAAGTGTAATATGATAAAAGGCACCATTGTTCAGTGTGTTCACTAATTTTGCATAACCTCTCATATGTTGTTGCTTAATTAGTGTTCATGTGTAATTTTACAGCGTCTTGTCATACACTACTATTCAAAAGTTTGGGGTTAGTGAGATTTTTTTATTTATTAATACATATATTCATTAATGAGGCATTCAATTAATCAAATGTGACAGTAAAGACATTTATAATGTTACAAAAGATTTCTAATTCAAATATTTTCCTTTGAACTTTCTATTCATCAAAAAATCCTTAAAAATAAGTAATGAGTGGAGTAATAATGGTGAAAATTCAGCTTTGATCACAGGAATAAATTACACTTCAACATATATTCACATAGAAAACAGTTCTTTTAAATTGTAATAATTTGTAATACTGTATTTTTGCTCGAATAAATGCAGTCTTGGTGAGCAGAAGTTTCAAAAACATTAAACGACCTTACCGACCCCAAACTTTTGAAGAGTTGTATATGTTTGTAATAAGATTAAAATTTGTTACATTAGACACTTTATGTCTAAAAAACATCTCTCTGTATGTTCTTCAGTTCATTGGATCTGTTTATCAGTCCTTCTCCAATGAGGCTGTGGAGGAACCGTGTCCGAGGAAGCCGGGGGTTTCGATGGTGACGGCAGATGTGGGGCTCGTCAGCATGGTGAGGCAGGGGATTCTGGCGCTGCAACTTCTACCTCCGAACTCTGGTGCAGGTCAGTGTCTCTATCATGTTCCCCACATGATGTTGAAATCCAGGGAGCATCACATTTAGGGTGTGTTCACACCTGGCATGTTTAGTTGAATTGAAACGAACTCTGGTGTGATTTCTCTGTTAGTGTGTTTTATTTGAATAACACGTGTGAACGCTTGAAATAAGTGTGAACGCTGCCATCCGTACCAAACAAGCGAGCCGAAAAGATGAGTCTCGATCCGCTTCCAGACAAACTCTGGTGCGGTTCGACTGAAATATGAACGCAACACGGACCAAAGACATGTAAACGAACCAAAAACCGGACATGATGTCACAAGATACGCCCCTAAAAAGGACAGAATGCTCAAGCGCATAGATATACATAATAAAGGCTAGATGTCTCATCCGCACTGCTGGCCAATGGAGGTCGACGTCCGCACCTGGCGGCCATCTTCTCACAGTCAGCTCGCTCACTCGTAACATTGTGTTTTAATGGTACATGTACTTTTTAAATAACCATAACTTGCTCAATTTTCTACCGATTTTCAAACGGGTTGGTTTGTTATAAACGTCAGAGATGTAGCTATGACACTGCATACTTATGAATAATTATAATATTATATATTTCAACATGTGCATCCAGAATTATAGCCACGTTAATAACGTTTGTAAGAAACCAAACCGTTTGTAAGAAACCAAACCGTTTGTAAATCCGTCAAGATTTCAGCGAGATAAGAGGATTTGTGTTCGTGCAGATCACTCGCCTTACATCAGGAACCACAGAGCCCGCCAGAAAGCTTGCCTGTGACAAGATGGCCGCCGGTGATGACGTTAGAGACATCTAGCCTTTATTATGTATATCTATGCTCAAGCGTATCTGTTTTTTCTAGCCTGGGAAAACCCTGACGAACTTCCGGCAAATTTAGATTTGCTCTGCAAGTCAGTTCTGCCAAGAGCCCAATCAAGCCCATTTCCAATTTTTCCAAATCGAGGCACCAATCACAAGCGTTGAGGTGGGCTTTACACGATGACGATCGCTCTGATTGGTTTTAGGTCTATCCAATTGAGCCCAGAGGCATTTGAGCGACGTCCGTTGGTGACGCCCCTTTGGAAATGGGCTGTGAATGAACCTTCCCCAGACCAAGTTACAACTGAGAAGGATCTGGTGTCAACCAGGCTATGTTTTTTCTAGTCAATGTCGCAATGTTGTCCACCGCGTCTCCTCGCAGTTCAGTACAGGCATCAGAACCACCATCCTCCCTGCATGTCTTGGTTTGTGTGTGACTGAGGGATTCCTGCCCCTGTTTTGACTCATTTACACATTTTATAAGCCCTTCATGAGTTCTTAGCTGGTCAGAATACCATCATATGTAGCTACGCACATACAGTGAGCACATTTAGCCCAGAACACAGCATTGTTCGGTAATGTGAATGCTAAGCTGAACAGGACTAAATTATTAATTTTTTGGTCCGGACCAAACAAACCAAGCGAACTTAACTACAAGTATGAACACACCTTTACAAACCATTTATTTTAAATGTATTCATTAGTTTTAATCAGTTCACCCAGAAACAAAATGAATTAGACTATGAATGATTTTAAAGGCGTCATTTACCCATGGTGGCTAAAAGACACGTAAGAACAAAACAAAAGGTGGTCGGCTGCTGAGTGGGCAGTGTGAATGGAAATGCTTTTTTGTGATTTTTTTGAAATCTTTTGTGTTGTCCTGCAGGTATTATAATCATCACAGATGGAGTGACGAGCGTTCCTGATGTAGCGGTGTGTGAAACTCTGCTGAACCAGCTGAGAAGTGGAACCATCGCCTGCTCCTTTGTTCAGGTACTGCTCAGATCCATTTTGACATGTTCATGTTCAGTCTGACTGCCACAAATATATTAATGCTCTTTACATTACCATTTAAAGAGTTTGAGGTCGGTATGATAAAAAAAAAAAAAAAAAATCTGCTCATCAGGGCTGCGATTATTTGATCAATGAATACAGAAAAACTGTAATATTGTGAAATATTATTACAATTTAAAATAAGTGTTTTCTATGTGATTATATTTTAAAGTGTAATTTATATCTGTGATGCAATGCTGAATTTTCTTCAGTGTCACATGATCCGTCAGAAATCATTATAATATGCTGATTTGCTGCTCAAACATTTATGTGAGTAAAAAAAAAACAGCATTTATTTGATATAGAAATATTTTGTAATATTATAAGGCCGTGTGTCCACCAAAGCGTTTTTAGCCAGCTGAAAACGCCTAGCTGTGGGCGCTTGAGAGCGTTTTGGCAGTTGAGACGCTTTGCTTGTTATGATATGGAATATTCGCGAAAGCGTTACTAATATCTCATTTCACACATATTTTGTTTCTGTGTTGATTCTATATTAAAATGTCGATACAATGTAACATATTTTCTCTGGCTCTTGTTTTAAATTATTTAGTTCCGTTATTATGCTTGTTGTTGTCATCTGTTGATGTTGTACTAGCAGAATGTGGCGGTTAGTCAGTGTGGTATTAGTCCCGCCCCTCCTCCACTGTGATTGGACGGTTGGGTATAAAGTGACAGTGATGAGCTCTGCGTTTTACCCAAAGTTGAACATTCTTCAACTCTCGGCGACCTGTAAAAAAAGACGCTCAGCGCATCGTTACGCTCATGGCGTTTTAAAAACGCGGCGCTCCCATTAAAAACAATTGAAAAAACACGCCAGCCACGTAAAAAAAAAACGCTTTGGTAGACACACGGCCTAAATGTCTTTACTGTCACTTTTCATCAATTTATTGTGTCCTTGCTGAATAAAAATATTAATATCTGACATACTGACCCCAAACTTTTGAACAATATTGTAAATGCAGTGTAACTGGTCTGTTATAAAGCATAACATTTCCTTTTGTTCTCCTGTGTTTCCCTCAGGTGGGCGGCGCGTACTCCTACGACTGCAGTTTTGGCTACATCCCCAACGTGGAGCTGATGAAGTTCATCTCCATGGCAACCTTTGGCTCCTATCTGTCCATGTGTCCCGAGTCCGACTCGACCGGCGTCGAGATGAACGCTTACCACCGCTCCTTCCTCACATACTCCTTCCTGAGGACCGGCGAGTCCATGAACCCAGAGTACTACTGCTGTAAGCTCAACTCAGGCTTAAGAGAAGGTCCTGCTGAGTATTTCATTGTTTTAGCATTTCAAACTGTCCATGGTTTTTCTTGAAATATGAGCCTCGGTATTTTTAAAATAGGAAATATACTATTATACTACAGTAGTGGCCAAAAATGATGTCCGGCCTCGGAAAATTGACATCTTCACCCTTTATTTGAAATGATTATAAATGTGTTAAACCTTTTCTTAGCATATTGTAAAGTTGTGCTTTGAGTCAATTGTATTACTTGTGATTACGCAATGAAATTGTGCCAACATAATTTTTGGCCAGGCTGTCATACAAAGAAATTATGAACACATGCGGAAACGAGAGAACCAAAAAAATATGAATAACTGATTATGCTGTAGTCAATGCATGCTGTCAACTTTTTGTTTTTCTATGCATTTTTTTTCTTTGCATAGTAAAATAAAGCCTGTAGTTTGCCTTTTTTGCCAAATAATTGTCAGATAAATACCTTAACCAAGTTTAGTGTTTTGTGCTTCCCTCATATTTCAAATATAAAATAAAAATAAAAAAAGTATTTTCCCCGTATTTTACGTTAATTGACCTTATAGGGTCATTAAAAACAAATATCCCCTCCGGACATTACTTTTGGCCATTACTGTACAGACAATTTCATATTTTGATGAGTTATGCAATGACATTTGTAAGTGTTATTGTAGTATCATTTATACTATTATAGTATATATTCATATTTTTATGTTGTCATTATATTGCATCATATTTTCACCATTAATATTTTTTGTTATATTGTTATTTTTTATTAGCTTTTTATACTTTTTATAAATCTTTAATTGTGTTTTGATTTTTTAAATGAAATTTGAACTATTTTGGTTTCAGTAATTTTAATACTTTTCAAATTTTCTTTTAAGTTTTGCATATAGTAATACATTTTATTTAATTTCAGCTTTTTTCAATTACTTATTAAAACAATTTTTTTTAAAATTAGAGATTGCACAGTTTCTGTGTTATTAGGCAAAATTAGATCTGAGAACCGCAAAGAAGGAAGGAAAGCATTCAGAGATGTTTGAGCGCTTGAATATTTCTAAGAGAGCATTGCTCTGTCCACTTAAAACACTGTTATTTCACCATACATCATCAGATAGCAAAGCAATCAATAACAGAGCTCTCAGCACTCGGTATCTCAACCCTGTCTGTGAACTCTCAGTTCTGCCTCACAATTAAGCAAAATTACAATCACATTAGAGGCGGTTTCATAAATGCTCATGAGATTTGCTCAAAAGTTAGTCATATGATTTTATGTCGGTCTTCTGCTTATTTCCTTTTGCAATGTTTAAAGATGCTGAGTCATTTTTTAAATGAAGCATGTGACTGCATGGAACTGCACTTGATTTTACTTTCACTTGTAAAAAGTCTAGATACACCTAGGATTTGATTGGCTTTTGATAGATGATGATGATATACAAATTGATATATCTTTGACACACACACACACACACACACACACACACACACACACACACACACACACACACACACACACACACACACACACACACACACACACACACACACACACACACCCCCCCCTCTTTGTGGTTGTGAAATGCTATCTTTATGAGGACATTCATTGACACAATGCAATCTCTGGCAGTTTACCCTAACCTTACCCATCACAACTAAGTGCCTTACCCGAACCCTAACCCTAAACCTACCCTTAACTTAATTATAACCTTAACCCTAAAACCAAGTCTTGACCCTCAAACAGGCCTTTAAAGTGGTCTCAGAGAGTGAGGAACGGCCAAAATGTTCTCACTTTACTCTACTTTGTACTCACTCCAATGGTCTAAAACTCAAACTGGTCCTCACAAAGATAGTTGTACACCACACTCACTCACACACACACTCACACACACACTCACTCACACACACACACACACACACACACACACACACACACACACACACACACACACACACACACACACACACACACACACACACACACACACACCACACACACACACACTCTCATTAGGTTATGCAAACAGCACTGTAGTGACTGACCGGTGCCATCCCTGTGTTTCTAGTCTCCCAGCACAGGCTCTTTAATGAACACCTGGTGTCGGCCAGTGGAAACCCCGCCTTAGTGATGCGCAGGAAGAAACACACCGAGAAGGAAGTGCATGCTGATTTGATCAGTGTGTTGTCTATCAGACTGAGAGAGGGATACACCATCCGAGAGATTAACATCACTAAAGGTAAGTCTTTAACCTCATAAGGTGTGGTATTGAATGTTGAAATATACTGTATAAAAAATATACAAATTTTTCTCATCATGACGCATAGAAACACAGCTAAAAGTATTCCTAAACTTTAAACTTCTTCAAACTGTCTGGTCCAAACTTTCTCAAGCCAACTTAAAGATTGTCTCAACAAACTTTTTAATCTAGCCTAATTTTACCTGTTGAGAGACGCCTTCACAAGCACCCGAAGGAGCTTCATCATATAAGGGCGTATCAAAATATGCTTTATTTTTGGTAATTCCGCTTGGTGCCACTAGTGTCACAGAAACTACATACTTCACCTTTAACGGTGCATTGTGTAATATTTAGGAGGATCTGTTGACAGAAACGCAATATCATATACATAACTATGTTTTCAGTGTTATATAAAGATCTTACATATGAACCGTTATGTTTTTATGACCTTAGAATGAGTGATTTCAATCTACATACAACAAACGCACTTCGTCACTATGTTGTTCTTCGTGCAAAGAAGCAAGCTAAAGTCAGTGAATAAAACACTGACACAATTATTCAGTAAAACTATATGTTATTGCAAATATTATTAAAGGATAATTCCGGTATTTAACACCTTGAGTCTATATTGTAGTTTGTTTTGGATGAACAAGAGTGGTGGACAACATTTTTTTGACAATGGTTCCTCTCTCGAGTTTTTGACTATATAAGAATTGGCCATGGACCCATTTAACATTGGAGTCAATGTGCATGTCCGAAAATGTCATTAAAACAACCTTTAACATTAGTTTTCAAAACTGTGCAACTCACCGAGTGATTAGTGATGTTAGTTGATGTTCCAGAAACAAAAAGTGTTGCGAAATACAGTTTCTGTCGTGTTTTATTCGTCATTTTGTAAAATCCCATTGAATTCTGTTGAAGGACTGAGTGCTCGTTAATATAAATGCGCTAACGGAAACGGAAAGGGGGCTGTTTACATTTGGTCGATGTAGTCTTTTTGCTCGCTTCCGTTTCTCATAAGGCTAGCGAGCAGAGCTCTTTACCGCAGTTTTTGACCGCACAAATTCTAACCATATTGAAAGACGTGACCACTGACCAGTGCAATATGAAGTTGAACTCGACTGTGACCGTGAGTGTCCCGCGAGACATAAACATCGGTTATCGCCATCAAGTGGTCGGGAGTGTGCTAACGCTTCAGATTCAAATATTGAGCGGAAGTTACACGGTTGTGAAGTGTCTGAAAAAATAGTTCCACTATAGCAAAATAAACGGATTGGAATCATATATTGCGACGATATATTGTTTATAATCATCAACGAACACCACTAACCACTCGGTGAGTTTAACAATTTTGTAAACGAACATTATTGGCTGTTTTAATGACATTTTCGGACATGACCATTGACTCCAATGTTAAATGGGTCCATAGCCAATTCTTTTATAGTCAAAAACTCGAGAGAGGAACCATTGTCAAAAAAATGTTGTCCACCACTCTTGTTCATCCAAAACAAACTACAATATAGACTCAAGGTGTTAAATACCGGAATTATCCTTTAAGTAAACATAATTTCTTAATTTATCTTTGTAAAGAAACCTCATTGCTTAACTGGCTACTCTCTGCTGTCTGAGACGAGGACATCTTTTACTGTCGGCCATCGTAACTTCTGTTGGTTGCGATTCGTAACTTCACCACTAGATGCCGCTAAAATTTACACACTGCAGCTTTAATGCAGCCTTGAAATACCGGACTATAAGTCGCACTTTTTTTCATTGTTTGTCTGGTCCTGCGACTTATAGTCAGGTGTGGCTTATATATCAAAATTAATTCATACTGACTGAGATGAACCAAGAGAAAACATTACCGTCTACAGC
The DNA here is from genome assembly GCA_033366665.1 of Phoxinus dragarum. Taxonomy (NCBI): domain Eukaryota; kingdom Metazoa; phylum Chordata; class Actinopteri; order Cypriniformes; family Leuciscidae; genus Phoxinus; species Phoxinus dragarum. The sequence goes on from JARPMJ010004387.1 coordinate 46,167, forward strand.
CGCGAGAGGGCGCTCTAGTTGGCGGAGTTGTTCAGAAACGACACAGAGGAAGAATTCAACGGATTCAGTGATGTGTGCTTACCGGTAACTTGTTGGACTCGCTGGGTTATGTTAATTTAGCCTATTCAGCCTCTCAGGTATATTTTCTTTAGTAGTAGTAGTAGCCCTTTATTGTCACTTAGTCACAAGTACCAGTGAAATTAGCCATCAACCTGTCCAGTGTCCATGCACAAACATACATACAATATGACAAGGGGTCATGCTAGCTTTATGCTATTGTGTAGCTGAATAACTGTTAATGTGTGACGTTAACATACCGGACACCTATTCAGTTGTTCTGTGTGCTATTGTGGAGCTGAATAATTTGCCTTTCCAGATTAAATGTCTGTTCTTAATCTTAGATTTTGTGAAATAAATTTATAAATAAATGCGACTTATAGTCCAGTGCGACTTATATGTTTTGTTCCTCTTCATGACGCATTTTTTGACTGATGGGACTTATACTCTGGGATTTCTCAATAATCATGTAATCAACTAATCATCTCTACCAGGAGGAAGTCAGTTGGAGTTGAAGCTGGTCCTCCTCTGGAAGCACAACATGCGCATCGAGTACCTTGCCGTGGCGTCCTGGCCCCTGGATCCAATCAAACGCACCACCTGGGTGGAGGTGACCATGGAGGGCAGTTATGACATCCTCCATGACATCAGCTGCACCATGCGGAAACCAATCACAAGCCCCTACCGGACGTCTGTCATCCGACGCTTCTGGAACACTCTGCAGAGGTCAGATTTCGGTTTTAACTTGAACAGCGATTGCAGAAGGAAGATTTTAGATACTTTGCTGTCAGTTTTAGTTTGATGTCATAAAGTAATGCTTGTAAGGTTGGAAATAATCCAAGATTATTTCAAAGGAACAAAGACATTTTGCTTTTCACTCAGACATTTTCAGCACACCCGTGCTGATAGTGATTTAGGCCTGTAGGCCAGAGGTTTGGGACAATAGGGAAGTTGTGATCATCTGATTGGTCAGTTTTGAATATGTCACACCTGGGTGTTAGTGACATGGTCGGGGGAAGATGACAAAAGAGGGTTGTAACTGGGGTTCTTTTCTTTTGGATGCTGGGCCTCATAATTAGTCAACATGAGATCAATAAGCAGTTCTCTCTCTCTCTCTCTCGCTCGCTCTCGCTCTCGCTCTCTCGCTCTCTCTCTCTCTCTCTCTCTCTCTCTCTCTCTCTCTCTCTCTCTCTCTCTCTCTCTCTCTCTCTCAGGTAGCATTTTACATTTATGCTGGGTACAAATGGTTTAAATTATCATTACATTACATCCATGTTGTAACTATTTTTTAAGTGTAAAAATAACCTTATTTCACATTGAACCTTCTTAATTCATGGAGTCAGATTAAAATGAGAATGTCTTATTTCACCAAATTACTTTGAGATGCTGGAAAGACGGAACGCGCAAGAAACCTTCCCCGTATTATTGGAAACCCTCATTGGACCAATATAGCGCGGCTTACATGCTCTATGTCGTTTGTTCTCAACAGCATAAATCAGACAGACCAGATGTTAGTGCACCTGCAGTCCTTTAATTCTATCCCAGAACATTACACCATCCCCGAAAGCACAAAAAATGGTGTTCCTCTGTTTTACATCCCACCTGGATCCACCACACCAGTGAGTGAGCACACAATCATCCTATTATACTTATTTCTGAAGGATCATGTGACACTGAAGACTGGAGTAATTATGCTAAAAATTCAGCTTTGCATCACAGGAATAAATTAAATTTGAACATATATTCACATAGAAAATATTTATGTTTCTCAATATAACTGTTTTTGGGGATATTAACATGCTAACCACAATCCTGCTCTCCATCAGGTCCTCTCCCTCCAGCACAGTGGCTCTAAAGACTCCAGCCAATCGCAGTTTGCCTCTTACTGGAAGCCAATCCTGTCCATGGACGCTAACTTCTGGCAGCGCTGGCTGCACATGCATCGCATCGCTATCATTCTGGAACATGACATGTGAGTGAACAACACAGCCTTGACCGGTCAGCAGTCAATATAGTTTAGTCCTGTTATTAGTGTTGGTAATGTTACTCCAAAAGATTTTGGTGTGAAAAAAGAGAGAGACCTGGTTTAGAAATACCAAAAAAAAAGTCAAAACTGACCATATTTTCTTACTACACGTCTTAGTGCGAACAATTTGTAACAGTGCTTTCCTTTAAGGTGACACCCAGTTGAGTTGGTATAAAAAGAGAGATACTTGGTTTGGAAATACAAGTAGTGCTCCATATAAAAACTCAGTGTTCAATAAATCCCTCTTTGCTTTATGTCTCTCTGTTCAGCCCAGTCCCGAAGCATGTGCACAACGCTGGCAGTAATGGTCGATTCAGTACCGTCCAGTGTCGGATCTCTCACTCTGCGCTCACCTCGCTGCTCAGGGACTGGAGCAGTTTCGTCCTGGTGGAGGGATACTCATACGTCAAACTTATTTACAGGTACATGCACAGTTCTTTTGCCAGATTTACAGAGCTGTGTTTTAAAGGTGCAGTCTGTAAGAATGACAGCTAGTGGTCGAAATAGGTACTGCAGTCCAAATATATCCATATCCAAACTACCGGAAATCGTTGTTTCACGCGGGTCGCCAGTTTGAGGACACACAACAGGAACGAGCGCAATTGACAATGAAAGCCGAGGAGACTTACACACTGTAACAAGGAATGTGGTGTATAATTGTGTGAAATGTATGATGAAAATTGGCTTGCAATTTCGCCAAGCAAATACCAAGAAATAGGTTGCAGCAGTTTGCCTTTCGACTACACTTTCAAAATCCGCGATGGGACTGAGCTTGAATAGTTTCAGCGTTGGTGACTTTTTATTGTACGAAATCGCTGTCAATCAAAGGGAGATCAGGACCCTCCAATCATCACGCAGAAGCCCGGAGTCCAGGCCAGCCCACTCCTCCATTCACCCACAGAGATGCTGAGCGTCTGTGGGCGGGACATGACCGTCTAGTTTCGAAGCACTGCAAGAAAACTGTTCAAAGCAGCCCCATTGAAGTCAATGGACGCTCGGCTTCAACAGGGAAATGCACTGTGACGCTACGGGAATGTATGAGAAGGAGATCGAGTCAGCCGACCTGCTATATGTAGCTGATTCTGAACGCGTTTTCGAGATTAACGTGTTATAATGCATTTTTAGTCAATAAAATGTTAATAAAATAGTACATATTTGACCATTAAAGGATTAGTTCACTTTCAAAAAATGTTTTGCTGATAATTCACTCACCCTATGTCATCCAAGATGTCCATGTCTTTCTTTCTTCAGTCGAATAAAAATGTAGTTTTTTGAGGAAAACATTCCAGGATTTTTCTACACAGAATGGACTTAAATGGCAAGCATCTATCCCAATGTTCAAAGAAGGTTCAAATGTCCGTCTCAATGCAGCTTCAAAGTCTCTACACGATCTCAGTCGAGAAATAAGGGTCTTATCTAGCGATCATTTTCTAAATAATAAATAAAATGTATATACTTTTTAGCCACAATTGTTCGTCTTGTGCTGGTCTGCGACGCGCCACGCATTACGTAATCAAGTTGGAAAGGTCACGCGTCTCGTCATCTATTTAAGTAATTTGTCTGTGTACTCCGGTTCAAAAAAAGTAGGGAAGGGCGAAAACTAATTTTCAAAATTGTCCGACATCTTTGTTTTCATTTATTTTTATTTTTATAAAAAAAAAATTGTGACCTTTCCAATGTGGAAATGCGTGGCGCGTCGCAGGCCAGCACAAGACGAACAATTGTTGTTAAAAAGTATACACATTTTTTTTAGAAAATGGCCGATCGTTTCGCTAGATAAGACCATTATTTCTCGACTGGAATTGTGTAGAGACTTCGAAACTGCGTTGAGATGGACATTTGAACCTTCTTTGATAGATGGTTGCTATTGAAGTCCATTCTGTGTAGAAAAATCCTGGAATGTTTTCCTCAAATACTTAAATTTCTTTTCGACTGAAGAAAGAAATACATGGACATCTTGGATGACATCGGGGTGAGTCAATTATCAGCAAACATTTTTTTTAAAGTGAACTAATCCTTTAATTTTTTGACATTATATAGGGGAAGCCGAGCTTCCCTTGCAGTCTTAAAGAAATCCCCACTGTTCTATGCTTTATTAGAGTGACAAAGTTTACATACAGCACCTTTAACGAGCATTATTCCCACAGTGCCCTCTGAGTTGCCGCCCGTCTCCTTCTATCTGGTGCGTTTGATCTCTAAAGCTCCTTGCATGGTGCTGCGATTGGGCTTCCCGATAGGAACTCTTGCACACACCAGGAACAAGGTGAGGCAGCGTTTTTCACACCAGACTTCAGTTCAACTGCTTTCAGAACAGTTACAGAACAGCAAGGTCCCACATAAGAGAATGAGTGTTTGTCACTAGATTGTGGATGAACTCCGAGAGCAGATCCTGCGGCTGCGCTTCCCTCATCGAGTCCAGAATAAGGAGGCCCACACCAAAGACCAAACGGAAGATTCTGGGTAACGCCTCACCCTCCAAGTCTCCGCCTCTTCCGGTGCCCAAACCGGCGCTCTCTGACCGGCCGTGTGTGGTGGTGCTCAACAAACCTCTTGAAAAACTACTGATCAGGTCAGTGACTTAAACATAAAACAATTATCAATCTCATTTCTGTTATCTTGATGAAGTTTTTTAGCATGTACAAAAAGTTATGACAGTGCTACAGTCAACTTAACGTCAAAATTACCTTATTTTCTAATGGCTTTTCTTTTTGGCTGACACCTAAAAATGTTTATATTTCATATTTGAACTCCTACAGTTTTCATGATCAATTACTGATTGATTAACTGATTAAATTCCAAAGATGCTATTCTCATTGAATATTCGGTTTTGCACCAAATGTCACATTATATAATTTTCAGCTTTCAATTTAATTGCAGTTTGTTTCAGTAATTTTGTTAAATGCTTATATCATTTTTATTAGTTTTTAAAAAAATATATATTTTTAATTTGCACCAAAATGTCACATTGTATATTATTATTACTATTAATTATTATATTATATAAGTACAATGGTTTGCGAACATGTAGACTTCAATCAATGTTATTTAATTATTATTGTTATATATATATATATATATATACTATTATAGTATTTATTATTTAGATGTTTTCAGTTTTCAATTAAATTTTTTTTTTTTTACACTTTATTTTAAGGTGTCATTGTTACAGTGTAATTATATATTTAAGTATTGAGTAATATTAATCAACTACATGTACTTACTATAGGGTTAGAGTAGGATTAGGTTTTGGTTGAGGGTTAATTGCTTGTAATTATGTCTATTTTACTGTTATTACTACATTAAGTACATATAACATATGTAACAAGGACACTGTAAAATAGTGTTACCGTTTTTATTATTTTTTATTATTTTTATTTAAGTCTTCATGTTAATTCAGTTTTAGTAATTTTAGTACTTCACCGTATACTTTATTTCAGTTACTTGCCAAGGCAACATTTATAATTTTAAGTTTTTCATCTAATTTTTATATTTTATTTAATTTTAACTTTATTTCAATGAACAAAAATAGTTTTAGTTTTACAGTTACAACATTGCCCAAATCTGGCCCCTAATCTTGTTCTGACCTCTACTGACGTCCCGTGACAGGTACGAGAAACTTCCGTCAGATTTCCGCACCCCTTTTATCCTAAACATGGAGCCGTTCGCCCAGCCGGCCATCATGGGCCGCTCCTCTCAGCATGGCTGCCAGCAGGACGGCCTCCTCCACCGTGGCGTCTCTCTCCCGATACTTCCTCCACCAGCGCTGGGTGTGGGCCGTGCAGAACGGGCCGGGAACCGCAGTATCGCTGCATGCAGTCGCTCATATCCTCTCCATGCTCTCTGAGTGAGTCTGAAACTGAAATTACCTGCAATACGCAATAGCATCTACAACATTTCTAATTGCTACTTGATGCTGTTTGCACAGTATTCGTCTGTCCGAAGGCTTCCATTTTGCTGCCAGCGGGGAGGGTATCGTCAACATGGTGACAGAGCTGCCGATGCAGGTGAAGGAATAAACACTCTCTGCTGGTATATCCCAGCTGTAGCATTTTGTTGGCCATGCATCGCTAACTTTCAGCCACTACTGTGTACGCAGAGTCTTCCAGCTGATTTGGACGGAGAGAAACACACCTGCATAGTCCAGTACATCCTATTTCCACCTCATTACACCTCTACCAAGGACAGGTAATGAGAAACTTGAGTTTCGGCTAAATCCTTAACCCTGTAAAGCCTGAAATATGAAATCATAGTCAGAAAAATAAAAAAAATTGAAACTGAATTGTTTATTGAACCTTTACACAAAATATTGTACTTTTCACCATGGTCTGTCTGAATAATCAATTCTGATTGGCTGAAAGGTGTGCAATAAACCCGTTTAATGCACAGGTAGTACCAAGTCAGTTTAATCACTGTTTCAATATTAATGCACTGTTTTTAAAAACGTATCAACGCTGCCCCACAACTTTTATTAATAATTTATATATATATATATATATTTAGTATAGTGTATATATAGTAGCAAAGCAAAGCAAAAAAAATAATATATATATATATATATATATACTGGTGTATATATATATATATTTTTTTTTTGCTTTGCTACTGAATTGCTACATTATATTGATCAGCAACGAGGGGGTTACATCGCTGGTTTTGAAGTAATTAAACTCACAGCTTCATTGTTAATAGAGAGAGACGCTGAACAGACAGGCATTTCGCACACTCATATCTCTCTCTCTCTCGATAATGAATGAATGAATTCGTTAATTAATTGAAATAAATGTAAGCGTATGCACTACTTTATACCCATGTCTGATTCAAAACGGGCAGATTGCTAGATCTTAACGAGCTGTGACTGACAAAAATGTTTTATACCCTGAATGGAACAGTCTTGAAGTGGGCATTTTGTTTAAAGGAACACTCCACTTTTTTTGGAAATAGGCTAATTTTCCAACTCCCCTAAAATTAAAAGGTTGAGTTTTACTGTTATCAAATCCATTCAGCCGATCTCCGGGTCTGGCGGTAGTCCTTTAGCATAGCTTAGCATAGATCATTGAATCTGATTAGACCGTTAGCATCTCTCTCAAAAAAATGACCAAAGAGTTTCTATTTTTTTCCTATTTAAAGGGGTCATGACATGTTTTTTTTAATTTTATTATTATGTTCCCTTAGGTGCAATTATAGTATTACTATAGTTTTTTTTGGGGAGTCTGTTTTGGGGGTGTTTCCCCTTTAAGAGTTCAGTGTTAACGCCCACTGTTATGATTGGCTAACGTCAGTGCCTATGCATCAATTATTAACGCCCCCAGCCAGAACATTTGCGGATTCAGCGTATTTAAAAAGTAGATTAAAGTTTTAAATACATTACTTACAGTTTGCGTCGTCGTTGTTGAGCCCAGAATAGTCGGCACGGACTTATCTTTGAGCAACAGTTTTCTGGCAAAGCCAGCATCATTTTGGGATTTGTTCTCAAAACAGTCATCCTTCAAATGTATAGAACAAACGCTTAAATTAACACTGCCGTGACTGGGACGTCCGCAAAAAGTAAAGTGCATCCATTTTCCCTGACGACTGGATCTTTCGCAGCGTATTCAAAGATGTTGTTTGTCCACAGCCAGGAACAGCACATCTGCGGCAGCGTATTTCCCTGTACACAGAGCCACTCGCTGTCCGTCGACTGAACACTCGTGAGGCGCGCGGCGCGCGGGGCGCGACAATGGTACGGAATGAGCGTAGTTGTCTTGGGCTGGAGGCGGTCATATGCAAACGCTGGTACGTCACTTCGTACCGTGACGTCACTTCTTACCATGGATCCAGAACGAGCTGTATTTAGAGCTTGATTAAATAAATGATTTGTTTATAATGGGGAGGACGTCTTAAGCTATGAAACTTGCAGGACGTTTTAATGACACAAAGACCTCTATATACCAAAAGATCAAGGCAAATTTGGTTTCTCATGTCATGACCCCTTTAAAACTTGCTAGACTTGTTCCTAGTCATATTGGTCTAGAAAATTTAAACTTTTCATTTTCTGTCGGTCTTAGTACACGATGTAACTACAGAAGAGTCAAGTTTTAAATAGGAAAAATATCGAAATTCTTTGTTCATTTTTTGAGAGAGATTCAATGATCTATGCTAAGCTATGCTAAAAGTGCTACCGCCAGACCCGGAGATCGGCTGAATGGATTCGAAAACAGTAAAACCCAACCTTTTAATTTTAGGGGAGCTGGAAAATTAGCCTATTTCCAAAAAAAGTGGAGTGTTCCTGTTCCTTTAACTCTGTCTGTTGTGCCCACAGTTTCTCCACAGATGATGACAATGATACTGAAGTGGAGGCCATAGATGTGGACACAGAGCTGAGTCTGGTGACGGAGTGCTGGGTCGAGCCTCAGAGCGGATCCGTCTGCAGTTCACAGGACCAGCAACGACACTTTCACAACCTCACGTACCAGGAGATCCCTCAGGCTGTTAGTAACCGCATCCTCACCTCCACTTACACATCAAATACCATTGAAAAATAAACTACAATAATAAATGCTAGAGCTGCACGATTAATCGCGATCCCGATTCAAACACCCACATAATCTTATTCCTAAATGACAATGTTTCAGATTTGTCTATTAAACCTTTGATAAGTGCAATCACAGCGAACTCTCGAGTCGAGAGAGCAGTTGTCATGTATATGTATGAAACCGCTTCACAAATAATCTTTTCAACCACACGGTATTGTTATTTTTTGAATAATTGTGCATGCCTAGTAATTTTACAAAATTTTGGAACTTGACAGTGATCAATAATATATTAATTTGACATGAGACAGTTTTATTTTTGGATCATTGAGATACTATTATATATTTTTTTCATATTTTTCATTAGTATTTTAATATTTTGCTTTAATTTAGTTAATTTTTTTTACTTAAATTTTTTTTTTTTTAAATGTCTATAGTTTTTATTAATTTGTATTTCACCTTTACTTTTAAACTAAATGAAAATGAGACTGAAATAAAGTTACGGTTTATTATAACTTTTTTTTATGGTTTTAGTTTTAGTTAACTATAATTACCCCTCACACGAGCAGTCCTAAATTGCTTTTAAGTTCTATAATCTATTTCTGAGTGAACTTTTCAGTGAATATGCAGTAAAATAAGGTGGCATTGGATAGTAAAAACTGATATTTTCTTAAATTTCTTAAATCCGCTCCACTACAGCGAGATGAGACGGAGATGTTAAGAAAAATAATAAAAGAATAAAAGTGCACAAAATCAAAAGCTTTAGAAATGGCAGCAACAGGTAAACAATGCAATGCTAATGTATTTATTATATAAATTTATATAAATTAGGGCTTGTATGACTAATAAATTTACCAGTCAACCAAGTAGCCGTGATTGTGCCGCCAGTTATTTTTTATAGACGTCCGTATGAGAAACAATGACCAAAAAAATAGGGCTTAAGGCAAGAATTGTTGATTATTGTAGAATTATTAATTTAGTATTATTTTTTTTTTGCCTGCTTGTGTGGTATTTGTTTACATCAGTTTCAGAGATGGAGAGAGTTCTGACTTTCTGAAGAGAGATTGTGTTTCTTTACAATAATAAATTGTGCTCAATAACACCAGAAATATTTAGGAAATAGGGTCAGTTTTTATTTCAAGTTGACTTTAATGTATTCAGGCATTTTTGCTGAGAACTTGCAGGGCCAAAGCTTACGAATATTTTTTTCTTCTTCTCCATTTCAGATTTTTCCACGTGATCTGTCGTGCATGACCACAATGATCACTTTTGAATACCTCATTCAGCTGTGTCAGAATAAAGAGCAGGTGTGCCCTCTCAACAGCCTCCGAGATGCTCCAGGTACACACGTCCACCATTAGCTGTCTCCTGCACACAGTCCTCAGTTTGCTTGCTCAATGTGATGTGCTGTAACTCCTTTAGGCGAGGTCCCCGCCGCTGATGACTGCATACACACTGTGCCTTTCCAGTTTGACCTGATGAAACTCTTGCCCAAGTGCCAGCAGATAGAGCTCTTCTTCTACACCTTTAGCCGAGGTACGACTCAACCCTCATCCTGTCCTTTCTTGCATTCATATACCGGTTACACTTTATTTTATGGTGTCCATATTACAGTGTAATTATACATTTAATAACTGAGTAAGAATAATTAACTACATGCACTTTCTATAGGATTAGGTTTAGGGTTAGTTGCATGTAATTATGCATAATTTATAGTTACTACTACAGTAATTACATGTAACGTGTAGCAAGGACACTGTAAAATAAAGTGTTACCCACTTTACAATAAGGTTCATTAGTTAACATTAATTCAGTGCTTGAAGTGGGGCGGTACTCTTCTACATTTACTCTTAAGCGTACCTGCACTTTTTCTTGCATACCGCTACTTCTCGCATGTAGCTGGTACTCTACCACTGACAGAAAAAGCGTTACGGCCGTTACACACCGCAAGTGTGAGCAGCGCATATTTTTTTCGCCGTGCATGTTAATCAATGAGTGCATTCACACCGAGAGGAGCAGCGCAGCGCGTCAAGCATGAGCGTCGCGTGAGCAGCAGTGAAGCGGGTTTTGGCGCCGAGTCTATTTTTTCTGCGCGGCTCACGCTCAATTAAAGTGAAAGCACAGTTTTGATAGATAAAATAAATATGATTTCACACAAAAAGTGCCCAAAATTTGCATGTCTAGTGTGTTTTGAACAAGAACTGGAGTAAGCTATAGTCAAAAAAGAAAATGAAGACCCAAAAATATTTATAGAAAATGTACCCATTTAACCTTGTTTTTATTTTTCGTTTTGGGTGAAAGTGTTTTATAAAAAAAATCTCACACGACTTGTTTAAATACATTTATGTTGTTAATAAAGAACAATAAGTTGTTGTTGTACCAGCAATATCTCCAAGTTTTGTTTTTCACTGTAGAAATCTCAAATGTCATGATTTGCCAATGCAAGAGAGTACCAGCACCCCCCCCCCCCACACACACACACACTTCAAGCACTGCATTAGTTAATGTATTTACTAACATGAACTAACAATGAGCAATACATTTGTTACAGTATTTATTATTCTTTGTTAATTTTAGTTAATAAAATGTTTAAATTAACAATGTTAATAAAGCTGTTCATGTTCGTTCACACAGTGCATTAACTAATGTTAACAAATACAACCGTTGTTTTTAATGACGTATTAGTAAATGTTTAAATTAATATTAACTAAGATTAATGAATGCTGAAGAAGTATTGTTCATTCTTAGTTCATGTTAACTGAGGTAGTTAACTAATGAAACTTATTGTAAAGTGTTACCCATATTCCTTTATTCAACCATCAAATCAGGGTGTGGTTTCACTGTGACCTTTCTGTTGACCTTTAACCTCTGCTACAGAGGGGCAGGCGGATGTATCCCATAGTGCCTCCTCTTTGCCCAACGACCTCCTCCTCAGCCTCTTCCACGGCTCTCTGCAGAACGAGCTCAGTGATCGAGAGATCCCACTGACCGGCGAGGATCATGTGGCGTTCATGCATCACATCCTGGAGCGGGAAAGAGATGGTCATGTGGCTCCATTCTTACTACCCGTCATTAAAGGTGATTTAACTTTTTTTTTTTTTTACAATTCTGGTGTATATGACAATCATGCAGGCAGATACAAATTACACTACCATTCAAAAGTGTGGGGTAAGATTTTTTGGTAACACTTTTGATTTTTTTGGTATTTTGGTTACAATAAGGTTCATTATTTCAAATGATCTAGCAATGAAAAATCCCTCTAAAGCATTTATTAATCTTAGTTAATGTTATCTTGTGTTGTTTTGAACTTTCTATTAATCAAAGATTCCTGAAAAACAATGCATCACAGTTTCCATAAAAATATGAAGCAGCGCAACTGTTTTCAACTTTGATAATAATCATAAATGTTTCTTTAGCATCAAATCAGAATGATTTCTGAAGGATCATGTGACACTGAAGACTGGAGTAATGATGCTGAAATTTCAGATTTGATTGCAGGAATAAATTACATTTTAAAATATATTACCATAGAAAATACTTATTTTAAATTGTAATAATGTTTCACTGTTTTTACTGTATTTTTTTTATAAAATAAATGCAGATTTAGTGAACACGAGACTTCTTTCAAAAACATAAAAAAATTCTTACCGACCCCAAACTTTCGAATGGTATAGGGATGTGCGGAAGCCTATATCCGCAACAGATCCTGAGCCACAAAATATCTTATCTCCCGATACACAGAGTACACGCGATGGCAAATTCGAGCGAACTTGCGTTCAAAAGTGATTTCAATACCCCGTATATTGATTACATCCCTGATGCCTGCAAATTAGATACAATGTAATTACCCAACTATATAATTGCGAGAGAATGCAAAAGCATTGAAATATATTTTTTTCCTCCCATCTCAAATTTTTTCCCCATCCTTTTATGGGATCAGAAAAATACGTAATTTCCTTCGTTGGGCACATCCCTAGTAGTCTATACTCCATTAATAGTGGTTAACTACCATGATTTAGGAAGGATAGTGCCTCGCACTATAACAGAGCTAAACTCTCTGTAAACCACGGCTTCTTGGGGTTTATTGCTTAAAGGTGCCCTAGAATGTGAAATTGAATTTAACTTGCCATAGTTGCCATGGACATGACATACAGTGAGTTTCAAACACCATTGTTTTCTCCTTCTTGTTTAAATCTCGTTTTTGAAAAACACCCCTGAAAAACGGGCGAATCTCCACATAACACCTACTGTGACGTAACCGATGGGATCATTAATATGTACGCCTCCAAAATTTGCATAAGCCAAGCCCTTTCAGAGATACGGTGCTACACAGAAACTGCACTGCGCAGGTGAAGCACACACACACACGCACACAGACACACACACACGCACGCACGCACGAACGAACGAACGAACGCACATACACACACACGCACACACGTGACTGTTAAGTTCGTACTGAAAATAATGAATAAACTTACCACTTCGAAACGTCCATTTGCATTCTACAAACAACCGCTTGTTCCTCAAACTCTGCATCGTCGTCTGAAACCGGCTCAAACATATACGGTTGTACACCGAGTCTCTCCATTTGCACGTCGGACCTGTTTGCTGTGACTCTCTGAGCTCTTGTAATGAGCCCGCAGTGAAAGAGCCAATCAGAGCAGAACTCCTCATTACTATTCATGACCCTTCCAAATAAGGTAAAAACAGACCATTTCATTCTAGGGCCAATTTATAGGGTTTGGAAATTGACCTGTAAAACCTTTTCTGGACATTTTAAATGGCTTTTTAAGCCACATACCCTCTATGTAGATATCAGGGACAAAATTAAAATATTATTTCAACACATTCTAGGGCACCTTTAAGTTTGTCCTAATAGAACTTAAGTTGTATTAAACCCAGAACATTTCTTTAATTTCTGGAAAGTGGAAACGGATAACAACCACCAGATGGTTTGTTGTTTGCATTAACTCTTGCTAAAGCGTTTGATAAATTGAATAGCATTGTGATCAGTGAAGGACAAACAAAATGTTTTAACTGAGTAGATGATTTAAAAAAAACAGCATACTTGAAAGACTTAATGCTAATGGATGCCAGACATCCTCAATGAAGCTTTGAGTGATTCATTAGCAATTGATAGTGACATAAGAAGAGATTATTATTTTCATTATGTTATTATCTGTGTGTGTGTGTGTTCAGAAGAGCGTTTGAAGCCTCCGGAGAGGCAGGACACTGTTCTTTCTTTCCACACTATAGGAAGCAGTAAAGATGTGACGGGCTCCTCCAGCACACTACAGGTGTGTCATCTCATATTACATCTCCACTACAGTTCAAATGCCTGTCCACATGTGTGTGTGTAAAAGCTAGTTGCGTCCCAAATGACACGCTATACACTATGCACTTATAAACTATGCATTTATGCACTATGTGCTATTATTGTGTGTATTATTTTGTCATTCAACCATGTAATTTAAGCTGTGCAGTCGAGTACATGAAGTGTCTAACATTCCACTCTCTGTTAATTAAATGCATCATCCGGGTATTTAAAGGGCACTTTTTTCAGTGTGAACGCACTATTTATACTACAAAACAGATTAGAATAATACATAATTATGCAAAATGGGACAAACTAGTCTTTGACTTGTAATTTGTAAAATTATAAATGCTTTTGCTATCACTTTTGATCAATTTAATGCATCTCTGCTGAATAAAAGTTTAATTTCTTGAAAAAAAATAAAATAATAATCTTACTAGCCCCAAACCTTTACACAGTAGTGTATTTATCTTTCTGTTGTTGGCAGAGTGGTTACAGTGTGTGTTTCTTCTGTTCCTGGCAGAGTTTCAGCAATGCAGATCTTGTGGATGACGAGCCAGCTGGCCTGGAGCAAGACGACTTATCTCCTCACTGGAAATGTTACGCCAAATACATCAGCCATCAGCAGATCCTGCTCACTTTCCTGCCAGCTACATTTACAGGTGCCTCATCTGTCAATGCCACACCAATTAGAACTCAGAAAGCATTCATCTCATGATGTGTGCAAACATAAAGGACTATTTAGCCTCATACATTCTTGGCTGACAACAAGAAACATGCCCACAGTTTACCAAACTAATATTACCAACTGGAGAATGTTAGCAAACTACCATTTGGTGGGTCTTTAATACTTGTAAATGCCAATGTTTGAGAAAATAAAACGATGAAAATAAATTTGAAACCATATAGATTGCTAGAAAAAATTTAAATGAATATGAATTATTGTTACTGTTAATAATAATAATACGTTTATTTTATATAGCGCCTTTCAGAAGACTCAAGGTCGCTTTACAATAAATTACAAAAACACATGACATAGAAACTGTGAAGGATAACATAGTAATTGTTAATAATAATTATATTAATGTTTCTTAATATATTATGAATTAAATTCATCAGTTTTTATTGCTGTATTCTAATGATCATTCAGTTAGTATTGCATTATATTTGTAAAAAAATTAGCATAAAAATAGTAGCAGAATGTGATCACTCCCATAACAATATGAGTATGTATATATATACACACATATTTTATTTTGACTGTGTAGATGTGCAGCTTTTGATGTCACCTGGGCTGGAAACTGAACCTCCAATCAATGGCAGCTACCAGGAAGAGGAGGAGACCTGTAGCCACGGCAACGGCCAATCACAGACAGACTCTCTCAGCAGTTCAGCCAATGGTCAACATGGAGAAGATGTCAGGGGCTACCCTGTGTCCAGAGGGGGGTCCACAGCTAAACCAGAAGCAGTGTTTGAGACGTCTACAGAACAAACCAACATGAACACAGGCGATGCAGGTTTGACACAACAAAGTTGCAGTAATATCAGAAACCAAAACCAAACAAGGGAGTTTACAGGAATTTCACATCAGGGTTATTGCAGTTAACTATAACTAAAAACGTTAAAGAACTTTTTCGTTACTTAAAGCTGCAGTCCGTAGGTTTTCCTCTTTGTCGCCATCTCTGTTTGAAATCTGCAATTGCAGTTATTTGCAGAATTATCAACTTTACGTGGGTTGTGCCTCGACACGGCACAGCGCGGATGAATCCGATGTTTTGAGGAGAATGTGTGGCTGTCAGTCGCCGTGCCGGTGTGGATCCTGGCATTCGCCATCACAGATTACACTTTTTGGAAGTATGACCAACAAAATTTTTTTTACCGGAAAATGTCTCTGAACAAGTAACATCCACTTTTGTTCTGACCAACTAATGGGAAAAAAGCATTGCTGTAAATCGTGCTGATTAAATCTAACGATCGCTTATCACGTCAAACCGCGCAAATTATACTTTGTTCTCAAATTGCGTGACTTAATTTAATGCCCTTCCGATATTATCCTTGTTTCCGCATGGGCCGGTTGCAGTCTCTTTTTTTTTTTTGTGTAGCCACAGTCCGAAGTCTTTTGCATTTTACATCGGGTGAATCTCTAGTTGTCACTGGTGATTGTCGTTTGAACCTTTCTGGATCCGCCATCAAATTAATACGTTTAATTATATCAAGTGCTGTGAGAAAAGGCTATAAATCTCCAACAACATCCTCACACGCAATATAGCCGAGACTCTTCTTTATGTGTACAGATGTGACTAGCCGAGACTCTTCTTTGTGTACAGATGTGACTAGCCGAGACTCTTCTTTATGTGTACAGATGTGACTAGCCGAGACTCTTCTTTATGTGTACAGATGTGACTAGCCGAGACTCTTCTTTATGTGTACAGATGTGACTAGCCGAGACTCTTCTTTATGTGTACAGATGTGACTAGCCGAGACTCTTCTTTATGTGTACAGATGTGTCTAGCCGAGACTCTTCTTTGTGTACAGATGTGACTAGCCGAGACTCTTCTTTGTGTACAGATGTGACTAGCCGAGACTCTTCTTTGTGTACAGATGTGACTAGCCGAGACTCTTCTTTGTGTACAGATGTGACTAGCCGAGACTCTTCTTTGTGTACAGATGTGACTAGCCGAGACTCTTCTTTGTGTACAGATGTGACTAGCCGAGACTCTTCTTTGTGTACAGATGTGACTAGCCGAGACTCTTCTTTGTGTACAGATGTGACTAGCCGAGACTCTTCTTTGTGTACAGATGTGACTAGCCGAGATTTTACTTTGTGTACAGATGTAACTAGCCGAGACTCTTCTTTATGTACAGATGTGACTAGCCGAGACTCTTCTTTGTGTACAGATGTAACTAGCCGAGACTCTTCTTTATGTACAGATGTGACTAGCCGAGACTCTTTATGTGTACAGATGTGACTAGCCGAGACTCTTCTTTGTGTACAGATGTGACTAGCCGAGACTCTTCTTTATGTGTACAGATGTGACTAGCCGAGACTCTTCTTTATGTGTACAGATGTGACTAGCCGAGACTCTTCTTTATGTGTACAGATGTGACTAGCCGAGACTCTTCTTTGTGTACAGATGTGACTAGCCGAGACTCTTCTTTATGTGTACAGATGTGACTAGCCGAGACTCTTCTTTGTGTACAGATGTGACTAGCCGACTCTTCTTTGTGTACAGATGTGACTAGCCGAGACTCTTCTTTATGTGTACAGATGTGACTAGCTGAGACTCCTTCTATATGTGTACAGATGTGACTAGCCGAGACTCTTCTTTATGTGTACAGATGTGACTAGCCGAGACTCTTCTTTATGTGTACAGATGTGACTAGCCGAGACTCTTCTTTGTGTACAGATGTGACTAGCCGAGACTCTTCTTTATGTGTACAGATGTGACTAGCCGAGACTCTTCTTTATGTGTACAGATGTGACTAGCCGAGACTCTTCTTTATGTGTACAGATGTGACTAGCCGAGACTCTTCTTTGTGTACAGATGTGACTAGCCGAGACTCTTCTTTATGTGTACAGATGTGACTAGCCGAGACTCTTCTTTGTGTACAGATGTGACTAGCCGACTCTTCTTTGTGTACAGATGTGACTAGCCGAGACTCTTCTTTATGTGTACAGATGTGACTAGCTGAGACTCCTTCTATATGTGTACAGATGTGACTAGCCGAGACTCTTCTTTATGTGTACAGATGTGACTAGCCGAGACTCTTCTTTATGTGTACAGATGTGACTAGCCGTGACTCTTCTTTATGTGTACAGATGTGACTAGCCGAGACTCTTCTTTATGTGTACAGATGTGACTAGCCGAGACTCTTCTTTATGTGTACAGATGTGACTAGCTGAGACTCCTTCTATATGTGTACAGATGTGACTAGCCCGAGACTCTTCTTTATGTACAGATGTGACTAGCCGAGACTCTTCTTTATGTGTACAGATGTGACTAGCTGAGACTCCTTCTATATGTGTACAGATGTGACTAGCCGAGACTCTTCTTTATGTGTACAGATGTGACTAGCCGAGACTCTTCTTTATGTGCACAGATGTGACTAGCCGAGACTCTTCTTTATGTGTACAGATGTGACTAGCCGAGACTCGTCTTTATGTGTACAGATGTGACTAGCCGAGACTCTTCTTTATGTACAGATGTGACAAGCCGAGACTCTTCTTTGTGTACAGATGTGACTAGCCGAGACTCTTCTTTATGTGTACAGATGTGACTAGCCGAGACTCTTCTTTATGTGTACAGATGTGACTAGCCGAGACTCTTCTTTATGTGTACAGATGTGACTAGCTGAGACTCCTTCTATATGTGTACAGATGTGACTAGCCGAGACTCTTCTTTATGTGTACAGATGTGACTAGCCGAGACTCTTCTTTATGTGTACAGATGTGACTAGCCGAGACTCTTCTTATGTGTACAGATGTGACTAGCCGAGACTCTTCTTTATGTGTACAGATGTGACTAGCCGAGACTCGTCTTTATGTGTACAGATGTGACTAGCCGAGACTCTTCTTTATGTGTACAGATGTGACTAGCCGAGACTCTTCTTTATGTGTACAGATGTGACGTAATGACGCAAAGACATGCTCGAATTTCCCGTGGAAATCCACCAGTACCACTGGAATTAAAAAACATTATTACAAGCTTACCGTTTTGAATCGAGCTAAGGCAACCAGATCGTTTTGAACACTGGCTGGATATGAACTTGCTCAAAATATTATTTTGGATAATTTTTAACCCAAAAAAGTTACGGACTGGAGCTTTAAATGTTAACTGAAATAAAATACAATATAAAAAAACTTAACATGGCTTAACATAACAAGTGTCATCATGTCTGGGAGAGATGTTTATCTCCATAACTCTGTCCCATAACGTTTAGCTTCAGAAGAGAAGGATGGTGTGCAGTTTATGGAGCCTCAAAAGCGAGACTGTCACATCACGTTCAGCAGACAGGTGTCTCAGCAGAGCGGCACGGACGCCACTCGATCCCGCTGCCCCATCTACATCTACAACTGCTCTCTGGACTCCCTCAAAGAACAGCTGGTCCATCCACGGTCGGGACGGAGGCCCAGAGACGTCTTCTTCAGGTACTGAGACACACATCCACATGAAAGCTACATGATATCTTGAAGGTCTCTGGTCATCAGCTCTGTTCCAACCTTCTGCCTACCTAGACAACTACCTTCCAATGCAGCATCTCAAATAGGATCTGAAATCTGAAACTTAAAGCTACACTGTGTAAGATTTTCTCCCATCTAGTGGTGAAATTGTATATGACTACCTACTGAATATATTCCTTTCTAGCCCCTCCCATTCCGGGGGCGTTTTAACTCCTACGGTGGCCGTATTATTCCATGATTAACATGGCTTCCAGTTCGTCTTCGTCCATGAGTGTTCCTTCAAGTGATGAGGTTACTTTAGAAAACGATTACAAATTGCATTTAGCTAGCCAAGCAACTATAAAACTTTGAATTTACACAAATAGGCTGAATTACCTGTCGAGAAGAAGGCAGGCAACTTTGCTCCTCATGTGTTCTTTCCATCTTGGAAAAGCCACTCCAATTTTGACTTTGGTCTTGTCGATTTGCCTATCGCGTTGTCATTTTAATTCTCTCTTTTGCTTCCTTTGCGACTCTGTTACATGTCCTCGAGAATAGGCATGAATGATCCTCCATCTTCAACAAGCTTTCAAATCTGCCGACAGTCGCGAGTAATCTCCCCCTCTCATTCGTCACGGTGCCACTGAGGCCGTGTGTCCACCACAGCGTTTGGGCAGCGCAGTTATTTTTTTAGTTGAGACGCTTCGTTGCTATGATACAGAATATCGGTTGGTCGGTGTGGTATTAGTCCCGCCCCTACTCCACTGTGATTGGACGGTTGGGTAAAAAGTGACAGCGCTGTGTTTTACAGAAAGTTGGACATTCTTCAACTCTCTGCGACCTGTAAAAATTCCAAACGCTCAGCGCTTCAGCGTGAAAAAGATGCTCAACGCCTCGTTACGCTCATGCCGTTTTAAAAAAGCGGCGCTCCCATTTTCGAAAACAATTGAAAAAAACATGCCAGCCGCGCGAAAAAAACGCTTCGGTGGACACCTCATCATGAAGAGCGTGCGCTACTTTGCCAGAGGAATAATGGGAATAAACTTTTTTTTTATTTTTTATGTTTTAAATGTTGAATGTTTTTATTGTTTCAGCATGTTTATTAAACTCCCATTTCTGTTAATATAGTCATTGCATGCTATAAACTTAAACCCCGATTATCGATGATGTGACTTTATGGTTATTTTTGTATGATCAACTCTGGAAATATTCCTTCATTCAAAAAACATAATTTGATTTAAGGATGGAGATTGCACAGGAAAGTAAAGTGAGTGAGTGAAAGCAATTAGGACATTGCTTAATTTGTATAATATTTACTCTTATTGGTGTCGTGCTACAGACCTAATTTAAATATTATGCAGGAAACAGAAATCCGATGGGTTATCCAGATACAGAGGCTACATAATATGAACAAATGTAAACGCATGGTGTCCTGATTGGCTAATGATCCGATCTGCTTGATCGGATCATGGTGATAGCATGTTAATGCCAAGTGTAAACGCAGCCTATGTGTCTATGTGGTGTTTTTAACATGCTTTAAGACAAAACATGTGCAAATTCATAAGTCAACACCATTGCTGAGTATTTTCTCCTTAAAACTGCAGTGAAAAAAAGACAAAAAGTTTAAAAAACGCGGTTTGAAAGCACTACTTTATTTATATAGCACTTTATACAATAGATTGCTACAAAGCAAGGAGCTTTACAGTATTAAGCAAGAAAAAAAGTGTCGCTTTAATTATAGTATCTACTATAAAGCAGCTCTCCAGTTTGGTTTTACAGAAGAACCAGAGAAGGTTTCCACCTCAAAGAAAGCAGAGCCTCAGAGCCACATCTACCTATATCGCCACGGACCAATCGAAGATGGTTACCAGTCGGAGTCAACTTTTCTGGAAAGCTGTTTCGAACTCCAGAAGTGATCTCCAAAACGAGCTTCATTTTGGCCTGATTTAGATCACACAGTTTCACTATGGTGTCTAAAAATGTTGCTTAGGTAGGCAGCTCGCTATGTTTTGGGACAGAGCTGATGTGTTTAATCATTCAGAGGGCATCATGTGGTCATCCTAATGTTTTACTGTCTGGTTTCTCTATGGATGAGAAGAGCTCAAGAGACAGACAACTGGGAGTTCAGTCAGCAGAACAAATACAGGTAGCCCTGCTCACTGCTTGCTGCTGTTGCCCTATAGCGGGGCGGGGCGGGGGGGGCACGAGGCGGCCGTTTCGGCCCCGCTACACTTAGGATGGTCCTTCTTTCTTTCTCTTTCTCTGGAGGGTTTTGCTATTCTTGGAAGGTGACTGAGGGGGTATCAGGCTTCAGAAGATTTAGGATGGGTATGAGGTCTTAAAATAGCAGAAGGAAAACACACTTTTATTTGTGTATATGCACTACTGTTCAAAAGTTAGGGCTCAGTTTTTTTTAAAGAAATTAATACTTTTGTTCAGCAAGGATGCCGTAAATTGATCAAAAGTGACAGTAAAGCCATTTATAATGTCACAAAAGATTTATATTTCAAATAAATGCTGTTCTTTTGAACTTTCTATTCATGAAAGAATCCTGAAAAAAAAAAAAAATCACAGTTTCCACCCAAAGGTTTGAACTTTGATAATAATAAATGTTTCTTGAGCAGCACTGATCATGTGACAGTCGAGCTTTGCCTTCACAGGAATAAATAATATTTGAAAAATATATTCATATAGAAAAACTGTTATTTAAAATGTTACGACGATCTGTGATCTATATTGTTATTGATTGAGGTGCACAGTGATTTAGATTGCTCTACATTGACTTGTATGTTTTAAGACCTCATTTCCTGCTGAGGGTTGTTTTCTCTGCCTTCTGATGTTCAGTACCAGTCAAACGTTTGGACGTATTTGACTGAATGTCTGTTTCTGACTTTCTGATCACACGTGGAAAAGGAAAAGCAATACAACAATGCATATCCATCACATGAGCTCCACGTGTTCTTCATGCATTTTCATAATTTCATAATTAAGCAGAGCTGGAATCGGGAGGCTTCATTTGTGTCGCATTTTTTTTTGCATCCATTTGAGGTTTTTCTGAGTTTTCATGGCTTTAAAATGGTAAAAGTGATTAGATGTGTCCAAACTTTTGACTGATATTGTACATACTGAAATTTGGAGGTTAGTTCCAACATGTAGACATTTAGGACATCCCAAGACATTCAAAATTAGGGTGAAATCACTGGATTATAACTTTTGTCCTCATTATTTATGAAATTAGTGCTTTGTTAATCGGGTATGCTCAACTGTCTTGGTGGTAGTGTCTGAATGAATACCCAGTGCTTCTTTGAACAACACACATTTTAGGGTACATTTTATGTTCGTGTCCTCAACGTCTAGTTTTCCAACTCGCTTTTCCTTTGAATGTATTTTTCCTGCTTTGTTGACCACACAAAATGGTTAAACCTATGCCATATATTCTAGGATATTGTTGCTTCATGGCTGTAAACCTGTTTTGCATGCTCTTAAAGCTGGTTTGATCCTGCAGTTTGATATTTTCCTGTCCTCTTCAGCAGCAAACACGACTAGTATTTACATTTGATGATGCTTTGGACAGTGTAGGTAAATGTAATACTATTGCACTCACTGGAGTGCTGCTTAATATAAGTATTATACTCTAATATTTCAAATGAACACCATCAGCAATCATCCATTTAAAACTTATTTTAAACTGACATGTTTATTGTGTTTAATAGGGTCAATGATCAGTAATAATCTTATTTCTGCATGTAAATATAATAAATAAATACAGACCCAAATTAATAAATTTTGAAAATTAGAGAGCATGCAATTGCTTCCTGTACATGTCAGATAGACATGATTGTTTTCAAGATGGTGCCTATATATATATATATATATATATATATATATATATATATATATATATATATATATATATTATTATTATTATTATTATTATTATTATTATTATTATTATTATTATTATTTTTCAGAATCTGGTAATAAATTGCCATATTATAATTTTTTTATTTTTTTACATTGTGACTGTCATATAATGTAGATCTGATTCAATTGTTCTACAATAAGAAACTAAAAGCAAAATGGAGATCTGATGTGAAAAGTTAGAAAGAAACTGAAGAAAGTGCCAGTTTTCCAGAGTGGTGCTTCCCTATAACATATGGGTGAATATACTATTCCTGCTGCTTGTCTCTGCTATTTAAGGCTGGTGTCTGGTGTAGTGTTGTAGGAAATGTGTGGTAGATTGTGGCCTCGTGTTATCAGGTATGTGTGTGTGTGTTGTGTGTGTCTCTTGGCAGGTCAATCTCTCAGGAGCGCAGCAGCGCCTCCTCCTGGACGGAGCTCATGACGCACCCTCACAAACACAAGGAACTGGCCAACTACTGCAGCCTTCTACAGGATCACTACTACCAGAGCTATGTCAAAGGTCACACACAAACATATGCATATATACGTATAGTTAGAATTGAACAAATGTGTGCACATCCAGTGGGCAAAAAGCTCAATAAGGGTGCTCAACCACACACGGAAAAAAAAGAAAGTAGAAATATTATTTATTGCATATTCTCACCAAAGTTTTGTTTTATACATATAGCTGAAATAAATAAATAAGAAAAAATAGGAAGTAATATTTTGCATAAATTAAGATTACTTTTTGCATTGTGACATTATTTTCTTGACATTTGTATTCTCATTACAGCATTGAGACTTTTAAAATGAATTATTTAGGTAATTATTTTTTTGTAATCATTATTCTCAATGGTGATTGAGTCCACACGCACGCACACCAATTAAAGTCTAAATTAAAGGTATTTAATTCATATATATATGAATTAAATACCTTTAATTTAGACTTAAATTGTAAAGGTATTTAATTGATTTATTTAATGTATTTAAAAAAATGTGTAATGGTCTAAAATAAAATAAAATAAAAATATTTGCTTTTCAGTAATGTGAATTGGGGCAGAAAATGTGTTTAATTTTCATAAAAATGTTACAATTAAAAACAATCTTAATGATAGTAAGCTTTCTTTATGCAAAATGTAATTAGTGTAATTTCCATTGCATATGATTTCATCGGCTTTGTGCCTGTGTTGATTGACAGGTGTTTACCGCAGTCTGCAGCAGTCGTACAATGTGAGCTCGCAGGACGTTCTGACGGCCATGGATTACTGCGAGGAGTCGCTGCAGGAGATCGACATCACTTCCTTCCTGCAGACCCTGTGCGGACACGTACGTGTTTTCCGTGAACGTCACGAGCTGACCGGCTGTGTCAACGCAAGCAAGTCCACTAGCACTCCCACCACCTTCATCATTGGCGAGGGAGAGGATGATGGAGCTGACAGAGCCACACTAGTTTCTTCATCCAGGTACTGACCACAGAGCAAAGCATTGTGGGACTTTTTTTGTTTTCTTTGTATTTACAGGTGAAACTGGAAAAATTGGAATGTTGTGCAAAAGTTCATTTATTTCAGTAATTCAACTTAAAAGGTGAAACTAATATATTATATAGACTCATTACATGCAAAGTGAGATATTTCAAGCCTTTATTTGTTATAATGTTGATGATTATAGTTTACAGCTTATGAAAACCCCAAATTCAAAATTAGAATATTGTGAAAAGGTTTTCATAAGCTGTACCCCATAAATCATAAAAATTATAACAAATAAAGGCTTGAAATATCTCACTTTGCATGTAATGAGTCTATATAATATATTAGTTTCACCTTTTAAGTTGAATTACTGAAATAAATGAACTTTTGCACCATATTCAAATTTTTCGAGTTTCACCTGTACATATTGTTAGTCAAGTCACCTTCATTTATATAGTGCTTTTAACAATATAGATTGTTTCAAAGCAGCTTTACAGTGATAATAGGAAATTAAAGTAACAGAGATTTGTTTTGGCTTCACAGCAGCTCTAGAATAAAGTTAGTTTTGATTGATTCACTTCCGTTGCAAAGATCATTAGTTATTAACTTAGGGGTCCGCTAACACAACAGAAAACCCTTAATGCGCTCCGGCCCGCTCATCCGCACAACAACAGTGCCTGCACACAACAATACAGTTTGTGTTTCGTTACAGTATTGAACTGGAGGACGGGAGCGAAGCTGATTCCAGAGGAAAACTCTCAGTCCCCTCCTCCCCGCTGGACCTGGATGAACCGAAGTCTCCGAAAATCCCAGAATTCCCTCTGTCTCTTCTCCAGTCCCAGCAGAAGTGTGAAGTGTATCTTGATTTGCATAAAATCATACAGGTACTGCAGACACCAAGTGTTGCGAGGGATGTAGAAACAGCATTTACATTTTTTTATTAACAATGTCACGCATTCTGTTCATTTTTGCAGGAGAAGTTCATGGAAATTGGTGCTCAGTATTTCAAGACTGTACCATCCAACCCACATTATTTCTTTTACTGCCTGCCATCTTCCAAAAAAGAGGTGTGTTATAAAAATATTTTAGCATTACGTTCTTTTCAGTGATGTTGAAAATGCATTTTTTTTTTTTTTATGAGATAGGAAGACAAAATAAATACAAATTAAAGGGGTGGTTGATTATGATTTCACTTTTCTAGCTTTAGTTAGTGTGTAATGTTGCTGTTTGATCATAAACAACATCTGCAAAGTTACAACGCTCAAAGTTCAAAGCAAAGTGAGATATTTGCTTTTAAAGAAATTGGTTTTTAAGGACTACAACAAACGGCTGGTAGGAACTACACGACATTCCTCCCGGGTTAGTAACATCACCAACCCTAAAATTTACATAAACCCCGCCCCCTGAACACGATTTATAGATTATCAAGACAGAATATGCTAATCAATGACTAGAAGATAACTACACATAAGCTTAATAAATTCATCAACTAACCATTCAGAAATGTCCTGTTGCTTCTACATGTTGTCACTTCTTCTTGAGTCTCTCTATCATTGTCTGACTCCGGTTTGAACATAAAAGGCTAAAACAAAATGCTTGAAAATTTTCAGTGCATGTGTGTGTGTGTGAGGTAAAAGGACATGACGAGCTCTTGAAGCTCCGCCCTTTTTGCCGGGAGCAGCAGCTCATTTGCATTTAAAGGGACAGACACAAAAACGGCGTGTTTTTGCTCACCCACAAAAAAGTGACAATGTTAACATGCTTTATTACATGGCTTGATTAAATTCTAATGTACACTGTAAAAAAAAATGTTGGTTTAACTTAAAGCAAGTTGCCTTAAAATTTAGAGTTCGTTGTAATTAATTTTTTTAGTTAATACAATGAAGAAGAATAGTTTAATAAACAGAAACTCCAAATAGTATGTCATGTTCACACATTAGTTATCGAAGTTGATTTGACAAAAGATAAAAAAGTTGTGATAACAAATCATGAAAATCTTTTTTTTACAGTGTAGAATGCGGTCTGTTATTTCTTGATAACACACCGCTGCTAAGGATAACACACCGTTGCCATGAAAAACAGAGCGTTGCCATGGACACAGTGTTCTTTAACGGAAGCAATACAATCGTTTTTAAATCAATAAACTCCTTTTTAAATCAATATTTTGTGTCAAATTATTGATTTATTTGGTAGTTAGCCATGCAACAAGCGGGATAATGTATAGTGTATAGGCGGTTGTTATAGCAAATACAACCCCTTCAGGCTCCACTTTGCGTCGGGGTTGTATTCGCTATAACAACCGCCTCGCTATACATTATCCCTTACATATAAACATATCTGTGGGGTATTTTGAGCTAAAACTTCACACACACACTCTGGAGACATCAGAGACTTATTTTACATCCTGTGAAAAGGGCATTATACCACCCCTTTAAACACCTTTCTATTGTGTTGCAAAAACAATCACACAGCGCGACCATTGTAGTCTGGTTCATGAGCGAATGTCTCTAATGACGGAATAATTCATGAGTTATCGATTTTAATCAGTTCGATCCATCAGAGTGCTTACTTAGGTATGTGTTTTTTTCTTTCTTTCCCGTATTTATACGGATTTCATCTCTGCAAGCACTGTGAGTTTGGGTCGCTTATAACATGCATTTGAAAACGCAACACACTTTATGTAGTTTAAAAGCAAAGAAATGAAGGCAGCCATAAATATTAGTACTGTAATTGTACAGTTTTATTTATTTTTTTATATTATTATAATTGTTAAATACTATTTTATTTTACAGTACAGTAGTATTATTGCAATAGTAATGTATTTTTATTGATTTGAGCCATTTTAAATGTGTTTTTTAATAATAATAATAATAATAATTGTTATTAAAATGATGGCACAGTATTAGTGTAGTGATATTAAATGGATACTTTCCTTCCTTTTTTGCCCTTTGCTGATCACATTACTGGATGTTTATATGACAATATTTAGTACATTATCAAAAGAGTTTGTTTTATTTTATTTAGTCAACCCTTTTTAAAATCACAGCGGTGTAGGAAACTCGAATAGTCTTACACAATCAAACGTTAGACTGTCACACTAGCGCTCAACCGTACAGCCAGAGACCGTGTGAACCTGAATGGGACCTTAGACTCAGTGCCCGTTTTCTTTTCCTCTCTCCAGGAGGACTCCGACCGGGACGGAGAGCGGAGAGCCAGTGAAGAGTGCGAGGTGTCTGAAGCTGAACTGGCGACAGAAGACGGTTAGACATCATTTATGCCCTTTTAAATCAGAAATATCTTCCATATCTAAGTGTCCAACTCAGGCTGATTTGATAAAGTTCACGTTCAGTAGCGAATTTGACATTTAAAGCCATTTGTTACATATTTAAAGGTGCATTCAGAAATCTTTCCCTCACTAAATATGTGTTGTGCATAAAGAGATTAATAGTAAAAAATAAATATAAAACGATTTAACAACCCAGTGAGATGAATGAAACTTTAACTCTTTCCCCGCCAGCGTTTTTTAATTATTATTTTGTAAGTTGCCAGCCAATGGCAGCATTATTGATAATTTTTACAAAACTTTCATGGCCCCCGGAATATGTTGTTGCATGAATATCTGAACATTAAATATATCAAAAGAAACAGAACAGAAAAATAAAAGAACAGAGACTTTGCTTAAAAAAAACCTAAAACAACAACATTTTATTCTAGCTTTATGCATTCTTTTTTTTTTTTTTTTTATACTTGAATGTGGGTAAGTTTCATTAAAAAAGCAACATTTTGAGCAAATCATGTTTTTTTTCCTCGAAGACTACAACGTGCGTCGGCAGT
Source organism: Phoxinus dragarum (assembly GCA_033366665.1). Lineage (NCBI taxonomy): Eukaryota > Metazoa > Chordata > Actinopteri > Cypriniformes > Leuciscidae > Phoxinus > Phoxinus dragarum. The sequence goes on from JARPMJ010004387.1 coordinate 74,440, forward strand.
GCTTTTATCACTTGTTTCTACTTCTTTTTTTACATGTGTTTTGATCCAGAGATTCTGTACTCTTTCAGAAGATGCGTAATAGCTCCCCTACGGTATAACAGTGAAAACACGGAAAGCCGGAAAATATTTTGTCAATGGCGGGGAAATAATTAATTGGTTTCTGTAAAGTTAGCTATTGCTATCGGTTCATATTTTTCATTGCATGCACAGAATTGGTGCACTGAAGAAGGCTGCTATCCAAAATGTTTTTGTTATTTTATCCACTGTTGTGATTTGTTAAAGGAACACTCCACTTTTTTTGGAAATAGGCTCATTTTACAACTCCCCTAGAGTTAAAGTTTTACCGTTTTCGAATCCATTCAGCCGATCTCCGGGTCTGGCGGTAGCACTTTTAGCATAGCTTAGCATAGATCATTGAATCTGATTAGACCGTTAGCATCTCTCTCAAAAAAATGACCAAAGAGTTTCGATATTTTTCCTATTTAAAAACTTGACTCTTCTGTAGTTACATCGTGTACGAAGACCGACAGAAAATGAAAAGTTGCAATTTTCTAGGCCTGTGTAATAATCTGCTGCCGTAGCATGGGTGCAGCAGGCACAATGATATTTCGCAGCGCCTGAAAATAGTCCCCAGCTCGGTAACTTCCAATGTGACCGGCACTAAGTTTGTAAGATCATTGCGCTGCTGGTACGGCAGCAGTTCCTTGATTATTACGCAGGAATGAGAGTATAGTTCCTAGTCATATTGGTCTTAGTACACAATGTAACAACAGAAGAGTCAAGTTTTAAATAGGAAAAATATCGAAACTCTTTGGTCATTTTTTGAGAGAGATGCTAACGGTCTAATCAGATTCAATGATCTATGCTAAGCTATGCTAAAAGTGCTACCGCCAGACCCGGAGATCGGCTGAATGGATTCGAAAACGGTAAAACTCGACTGTTTAACTCTAGGGAGATGGAGAATGAGCCTATTTCCAAAAAAAGGGGAGTGTTCCTTTAAGTATCTTCTAAAGGTTTTTTTTTTTTTTTTTTTTTGGATATGAATGTTTTGGTCTTAAGCGCTGTGATCACTGATGAATCATTCACAGCAAGACTAAAACATTAAATAAGGACTTTTAATAGAGTCCATTTTGATATCATGTTAGTAGTTTATATGGGGCACCTTGTGTCAAAATATGATTTATGACCCCTGATTTATGGCTTTATGACAGGAAATGTCCATATTTGGGGGTTTTATGACCAGCAGGTGGGTGACCTTTGACCATGTGTGGTTCCGGAATGTTTATGATTGTTTGTTTATGATAGTGATCTGCTTGTGCGACTGGTAGGAATGTTTTCAGGTGGGTGATTTTTATTATATCAGGATAATGTATTAATATATATTTTATTATAACGGGATAATTTTCACAGAACGTTGAAATTATGAACATGAAGAGATCTGTCATGGATTTGATTTTCAGATGGCACAGCATCGCCCGTAATGCCTGTGTGAGAGAATGAAAATAAGTTTAAAGAAATAGCACTGATGCCAAATAAAGCATATAAAATAACAGATATATGAAATAAGAATATACAATTATCAAGTCTAAGTATTTTAATCTAATACACCACAATATACTGACTTACACAGATAAATAAAACATAAAATAGGGAATAATAGTTCATATGATTTGAAATAAGATGTTAAATGATCAAGTATAAGTATTTTAATCTAATACACCACAATATACTGTCTTACACAGATAAATAAAACATAAAATAGTGAATAATAGTTCATATGATTTGAAATAAGATGTTAAATGATCAAGTATAAGTATTTTAATCTAATACACCACAATATACTGTCTTACACAGATAAATAAAACATAAAATAGTGAATAATAGTTCATATTATTTGAAATAAGATGTTAAATGATCAAGTCTAAGTATTTGAATCTAATACACCACAATATACTGACTTACACAGATAAATAAAACATATAAAATAGTAAATACTAGTTCATATTATTTGAAATAAGATGTTAAATGATCAAGTCTAAGTATTTTAATCTAATACACCACAATATACTGTCTTACACAGATAAATAAAACATAAAATAGTGAATAATAGTTCATATTATTTGAAATAAGATGTTAAATGATCAAGTCTAAGTATTTGAATCTAATACACCACAATATACTGACTTACACAGATAAATAAAACATATAAAATAGTAAATACTAGTTCATATTATTTGAAATAAGATGTTAAATGATCAAGTCTAAGTATTTGAATCTAATACACCACAATATACTGTCTTACACAGATAAATAAAACATATAAAATAGTAAATACTAGTTCATATTATTTGAAATAAGATGTTAAATGATCAAGTCTAAGTATTTGAATCTGATTCATCAGTGATAGGGTCATCATGTGGACACCACAATATACTGACTTACACAGATAAATAACACATAAAATAGGGAATAATAGTTATTATTTGAAATAAGATGATAAATTATCAAGTCTAAGTATTTTAATCTAATACACCACAATATACTGACTTACACAGATAAATAAAACATAAAATAGGGAATAATAGTTATTATTTGAAATAAGATGTTAAATTATCAAGTCTAAGTATTTTAATCTAATACACCACAATATACTGTCTTACACAGATAAATAAAACATAAAATAGTAAAT
>JARPMJ010004388.1:0-77115 GCA_033366665.1 Phoxinus dragarum
TGCGGTGCATTCATATTTTGCTCATTGCGCCCTCTTGTGGCCTCAGGAGACAAGCCGAAATCTTTTCCCCCCTGACTGAAATTCTGTCTTTTAAATTTTAATATAATCTAAATATTAGTAATATCTAAGTATAAAATGTGTATTTAGTTTTTCAGCCTTTTTGACGGCCCCACAGGGAGTATGTCAGAAATGAAACGAGGCCTTCAGGAAATAGATAAAAAATACTCTTCAATGGTGTAGTTACGGCATCCAACAGAAGAGGCAAACTGGACCATGCAACAACCAATCATGTGAGTTTGATACTGGAGTTTGTGGAAGCAATGAAAGACAGAGTGAGTATTTGAATCTTTTGCTATTCTGTTTTGTACCCCTAGTGCCACAGAAATGACACACTCCAGCTTTAAAGTTCATTTTGTTAAACTGGCAAAGATCAGTTTGAGATCGTCTGTGGTGTAGGAGTTACGAACTGAACTAATCATTCATTCACTTTGAGTATGGATGTGACTCAGATGTGAGACATACACCCACACACTGACACTAGGGCTGATGGGACTGAGTCATTTCATCTTCTACACGAAAATGATGAAGAGGAGATGTTTGATAAAAGTATGTGTGACTGGTAGCCACATTTTAAAATAAGAGGTCAGGCTTGAAACCAGACTATAGTCCTTCTGCAGGACTTGTCTCTGTGTGTGCATGAATGTCACATTACATTGAAAATCACTGATCACTCCAGCACTTTAGTTCAAAGTCTACTTACAGAGGCTTCTCTCTCTCTCTGCTGCTGGTCAGTAGGAAAAGGCATTAAACTCTCCACTTAGGTAAAAATAGCTCAGAGCTCATAATCCTGGTGGTCTCCAGGCAGAATACAATTGAAAACTTGTGACATTAAATGCATGTATGGATTGTGTGCAGCAATTGCATTGATCAGCATTCAATACAAATGAATGTTAAGCTACATCAGTTTAATTTCTCTTAGACAGGGTTTCTCCAACCATGCTTCAGGGATTCCCAGTATAATGTAAAATGTAATCCAATATCATTGCATTTCAACATTACATTACGTTCTATTATGCTTAAGAGATAAGGTTCCAAGCTTGTCACATATAATTATTTTTATTCCTTTATGTTTTCTCTGCCTACAGACTCCCTCGCACAGACCACCCATGGAACCCTGGTTGAAAACCTTTGATGTTCAATGCAAAAACATGCTAACAAAATTCATGTTAACATCTGACATATGGAGTGTTTGTTGGATACATGCTGAACATCATAATTACCCCACTTCATTTTTAACGAGATATTCATTTGCATCTTTAATGAAACACTCGCAAATCAAAGAGGACAAGCTAATATTTGAGTGCTGCTAGCATGGCTGTTTTGATTATGTTATTATTTCTGCTCAGATGTGAAGACAATTTGTTATTCATAAGTATTCAAAACATAGTGATATTTGTAAGAAATTGTATATTTTATGAGTTTACATCATTTTCATAACACATAACTGTTGAAGAGTTTACCTGTATCTGCTGAAGCAAATTTTTCAGTTGCACCAGGAACTCCTTGGCCTCCTTGGCTTTGTCAGACACTCCATTCAACGCCTGGGACAGATGACACTGCACACAAAAACACGGATCGCTTGCTTAACATGCTTCAAAATCTTTTAATCTAAAAACATTTGTTGATAGAGCTGTAAGTGAATATATGTTATGTAAATTCAATATATAATATTCAATAATATTATTGTAAATGTATGTATGCCCCCCTGTAGTCAATCATTGTATCCCTTAAAACTCATCTTTGATCACCAAAATGACATTTCTATCCCTTAAAACTAATTTTTGATCACCAAATGACATTTAAAAGTTGTTTCCTTGAAAAAAAATCTTCATGCCTTAAAATACCTTGAATATAACTCTATACACTTGCCTCATTTAGTATACACAGTACTATGAATATATAAATGAGCCCTGCCTCCACTCACTCACACCAGCTCAGAAATCCACTCATTAACTATCATACGTTGATCTGATTGGTTACAAGGTAGTTTGTGATGTCAAAAACACCAGCAATTTCAAACCACGTTTTTGAGACTGTCTTTAGTTAACTGCAGTTTTAAAGAGAAAGTACTCAGCAGTGGTGTTGACATGAATTTGCTTATGGTTTGTCTTAAAGCATATTAAAGACACCACAAAGACATAAACAACATTAAAAGGTTGATTTTCACCACAGGGGGACTTTAATCTATTCATGCTACATAAAACAGTTGAAAAATTGTAGTACACCTTATATCTATTTTGCACACTAACATCACATTACACAAATTTAATCGCACATACATGACCACTAGACACCATCCTCTCAGGCCATTACAATTTTATGTAGCTATAGAACATTCACCAACTACATCTCACTGAACATTCCCAGCATTCTCCAACACTGTCCAACAAGTATCATTACACACTACCTAACATTTCATGCATCCTAAAATACAACCATTATTTAGAGTCCTGATCAACCCAACATTACATGGCATCCTCAAATATCTCCCAACATTGCCTCCATTCTTAAACATACCCCATTCCCCAAAATCTTCCAACTCAGGAGGTCAAGGTTTGGCTAATTAGCAGGCAGTTAGTCCCTGTTGGTACATGCCATAGCTAAAACATTACGCGGGCAAGAAATATATTTCACTTTTCACAGCCATTCAGTAGCCTTATATTCTAATGAAATAACACTAAAATAAAATAAAAAAAACCACTGTCCACAGTGCCTAGGGGCCTCAAATGAACTTGATCTGGCCATTCCAATCCAACATTACTCAAGAATCCCAAAATCCACAAAAGCAAGAGAAAACAATGGATCCAAATGCAGATATTTAATAAAGAACTAAAAAAATAAGAACATAGGACTGTGCGATGTGGCTAAAAAAACCTATATAACCTTTTTATAACCTTCCCTACATGTAAACCGAAGCATTGAGAACTTTGTAAGTGTACAGACAGTTTAATAAGAAGATCATTTTATAAAGACAGTATACGTCGCGTATACAGGCATCAACACACCCAACATCTTCTACCACCGCTCAACACACCCAACATCTTCAACCACCGCTCAACACACCCAACATCTTCAACCACCGCTCAACACACCCAACATCTTCTACCACCGCTCAACACACCCAACATCTTCAACCACCGCTCAACACACCCAACATCTTCTACCACCGCTCAACACACCCAGCATCTTCAACCACCACTCAACACACCCAACATCTTCAACCACCGCTCAACACACCCAGCATCTACAACCACCGCTCAACACACCCAACATCTTCAACCACCGCTCAACAAACCCAACATCTTCAACCACCGCTCAACACACCCAACATCGTCAACCACCGCTCAACACACCCAACATCTTCTACCACCGCTCAACACACCCAACATCTTCTACCACCGCTCAACACACCCAACATCTTCTACCACCGCTCAACACACCCAACATCTTCTACCACCGCTCGACACACCCAGCATCTTCAACCACCACTCAACACACCCAACATCTTCAACCACCGCTCAACACACCCAACATCTTCAACCACCACTCAACACACCCAACATCTTCAACCACCGCTCAACAAACCCAACATCTTCAACCACCGCTCAACACACCCAACATCTTCTACCACCGCTCAACACACCCAACATCTTCAACCACCGCTCAACACACCCAACATCTTCAACCACCGCTCAACACACCCAACATCTTCTACCACAGCTCAACACACCCAACATCTTCAACCACCACTCAACACACCAAACATCTTCAACCACCGCTCAACACACCCAACATCTTCAACCACTGCTCAACACCCCCAACATCTTCAACCACTGCTCAACAAACCCAGCATCTTCAACCACCGCTCAACAAACCCAACATCTTCAACCACCGCTCAACACACCCGGCATCTTCATCAACCGCTCAACACACCCAACATCTTCTACCACCGCTCAACACACCCAACATCTTCTACCACCGCTCAACACACCCAACATCTTCTACCACCGCTCAACACACCCAGCATCTTCAACCACCACTCAACACACCCAACATCTTCAACCACCACTCAACACACCCAACATCTTCAACCACCACTCAACACACCCAACATCTTCAACCACCGCTCAACACACCCAACATCTTCAACCACCGCTCAACACACCCAACATCTTCAACCACCGCTCAACAAACCCAACATCTTCAACCACCGCTCAACACACCCAACATCTTCAACCACCGCTCAACACACCCAACATCTTCTACCACCGCTCAACACACCCAACATCTTCAACCACCACTCAACACACCCAACATCTTCAACCACCGCTCAACACACCCAACATCGTCAACCACCGCTCAACACACCCAACATCTTCTACCACCGCTCAACACACCCAACATCTTCAACCACCGCTCAACACACCCAACATCTTCAACCACCGCTCAACACACCCAACATCTTCTACCACCGCTCAACACACCCAACATCTTCTACCACCGCTCAACACACCCAACATCTTCTACCACCGCTCAACACACCCAACATCTTCTACCACCCGCTCAACACACCCAGCATCTTCAACCACCACTCAACACACCCAACATCTTCAACCACCACTCAACACACCCAACATCTTCAACCACCACTCAACACACCCAACATCTTCAACCACCACTCAACACACCCAACATCTTCAACCACCACTCAACACACCCAACATCTTCAACCACCACTCAACACACCCAACATCTTCAACCACCACTCAACACACCCAGCATCTTCAACCACCACTCAACACACCCAACATCTTCAACCACCGCTCAACACACCCAACATCTTCAACCACCACTCAACACACCCAACATCTTCAACCACCACTCAACACACCCAACATCTTCAACCACCACTCAACACACCCAACATCTTCAACCACCACTCAACACACCAAACATCTTCAACCACCGCTCATCACACCCAACATCTTCAACCACCGCTCAACACACCCAACATCTTCAACCACCGCTCAACAAACCCAGCATCTTCAACCACCGCTCAACAAACCCAACATCTTCAACCACCGCTCAACACACCCGGCATCTTCATCAACCGCTCAACACACCCAACATCTTCAACCACCGCTCAACACACCCAACATCTTCAACCACCGCTAAACACACCCAACCACCACTCAACACACCCAACATCTTCAACCACCGCTCAACAAACCCAACATCTTCAACCACCGCTCAACACACCCAGCATATTCAACCACCGCTCAACACACACAACATTTTCAAAATATCCTGGATCAAAGGATCATGATCCAGTCCAGCAAACCAACTTTACCCTTTCCCCAGAATTCTTAAACACACCACACAATCCCAATATTCTCAAACACTTCTCAAAGACCCACAACACATTCCAAACATTTTGAATACGACACATTCCCAACAACTAACACCAACCCTACAATACTCAATGCAACTACCGAATAAACTAGTCCTAACACATTCACTAATGCATCAGACACTTCAATAAATTACTCAGTCAAATATGACTGAACTCTTTTTCATTTGTCCCATTAATATTTTCCTAAACAAATCTGTCAGGATTTGAACGATTTTGTATTTGACTGATTTTTGAATGATGGTGTTATCGCATCGGGTCTGTGCAGATTATTGAAACATGCCAACTTAATACTCAGTCACGAGAAGCTCTGCCCAGAGGTTTACCAGACCTCCATAATCCATAGGCAGCAGAATTAAGATAAATTGGACTTGATCATCTCAAAGCAAACAAAAGCTTTGCATTATGGTTTCTTTATCTTTAAAACGTTAGCCTACTCTATTGTGTGCGCCAACTATCTAATTCTGATCTGAGGAGCTCTAATAAAACCCTTAACTTGAGCTCAAGTCTGGTCGACATTTGACAACAGTTGGTGTGAGAACCTTAACCAAGATGCACAACTCAGTAATCCATCTTTAGTAGGAACACTGAAATAGCACTCATCACTAGATCAGGAAATTAGCATAAAAAAGTGTGAAAAGATCAATAAATAATATGTTCTATTAAAAAAAAGTTATATTAACAAGGTTAATGGACTTTTAAGTCGTTTTCCAAGTCCAAGCCTGCATTAGTTTCCACGGTATGGAGATAGAATCATGATTATTCTGTAGTATTACAGTAATATACATAAGTGTATATTAGTACCGTTTGTTGTTAGAGCATTTGGATCTGGAAACAGTAACGTGTGACGTCAGGACTTAACAAGCGGATTAATGCAAAGTATGGAAACACTAATAAATACTAAGTGCAATGGCTACTGCAATGCATAACAGACTACGGTTTTATTAAGAAACTTTCTTGTTTTTGTCATAAACAAATGTTGTACAATGTTTCTTCAATTTCCTTGACATGAAAACGATATCTGGGTGCAGGTAACAGAGAACACTGTTATGTTACAACCGACATTGTAAGAATACAAAGGTGGTTGAAGGTGGTGAGAAAGGTGGTGCTCTATTTGGTCAGATGGCCCAGTCTGTTGTGATTGGTCTACCGCTTACAGAGCATGTCTGAAATGAAATGCCTATTACCATATCTGAATTTCAGCTCCAGAGGTTTCATCAGCACTTGATACACAGTGATACGAACAATGGCGTTGTTTTTTTCCGTATCAACGCCGTTTTTCCGTTGGTAATTCCTACGCGAGTCCTTTTGAAGTGAATCAAAGTGGATTCGCAGCGCTGAAAACAGCATCTTCTCAACATGTCTACAACACGAACCAAACTCTTCCAGGCCTCAGCTACAGCTCCAGAGTTTAAGGTCCATTATGTAATATTGACAGCTAGTGGTTGAAATGGGTACTGCAGTCCAAATTCAAAATATTGGAGAGAGTTGTTTTCCCTGTCCTCTCCTGCTCAGACTCGACGCTCACACTAGTTGCCAGTTTGAGAACACTCAAGAGCAATGAGCGCAATGGACAATAGAAGGTGACAAGCCTTATGCTGCTGCTAATCAGTATATCTCCCGAGCAAATACAGAGCGGTGACTCTCTCGATGAATGCTCGATCAACATCAGCCATCTTGCAAACAGTCAACCGCTTAGGACTTCCCCCTCCCAAAATAAGCGAATTTCGCCTCGAACGCGTGTCTTTTTCGCTTCAAAACGCTCGCTTTATACGCGAGTCCTATTCGCTTTGGACACGCGAGTGGATTCAAACTATTCAAGCGTCCAACTAGACGCGATAGAAGCGAATTTGATGCTCAACTGTAAGTTGATGAGTTGATTTATCCGTGTCCTAATACGCTTTTTTAGATGGATGCTGAGGGGTGTCGAAATACTATTGGGTAAATTAGCAGCGGGATGGATCGCACAGTCCAAAATAAAATCAGACATTCTGACACGGAAACACGCATTTCTAAGTAAAATAACTGGCTCTAGCATTGTTTTTCAGAGAAACAAGCATGTTTCCTAAAACACATTATGGTATTTGTGTGGTTTAGTGCAGTCAAAAATATGTATGCACCTTTAAGGGTCAAAGTAGACGTTCGCCAATGAAGACCATAGGTTGGCATTATGCAAATTGATAACAAACCTACATAGAATGATGAAGGAAGAGTAAGACGTTGTGCACTTCGATCTTCGAAATTTTGCTCACCTTTTACATTCACAAACAGCTATATGACATTACATGGGGCATGGGGCACTATAATATTAAATAAATGCCAATTATTAGATTGTATTTATGTTGCATCTAAAATTACTTTCAAAGTATTCAGAATTTCTTTTCTTGGTTACACCTTATTTGAAAGTGACGTAGTTACATTGTACTTACATAAGTACTGAGTAATATTAATTAACTACATGTGCTTACTATAGAGTTACGGTTATAGTTAGGGCTTTGGTTTAGGGTTAGTTACTTGTAATTATGCATCATTAAAGGAGAACTCCGGTCAATTTTAACATTGAGCTCAATTTTTAGTAAATTTGGAGTGCTGTCAATACAGAGAACAACGACAAAAATCGGTGTTGCCTACACTGTTTTATCCTATTTTTAAAATTTGCACCCTATTGACTTGAATGGGGCAAGTTTTAAACCTGCTTTTATCCTCTTAACATCTTTGATGTGTCATACAAGTGCCCAGCCATGTTGAGTGATTCCTTAAGAGTGAACACGAGTGAATCTGACTGCAGTAGATGTGAAAGATATGAATAAAAATGATGTTATATCAGCCAGCGCAAATACCTGTATTTAGTTCCTGTTTTCGGTAGAAGTCCAAAGTAGTCGATTGTCGAGTTCACGCGCATAGGTTTAGTTGCTATGATCACGCGCGTGAACTCGACAATCGACTACTTTGGACTTCTACCGAAAACAGGAACTAAATACAGGTCTGTGCGCTGGCTGTTATAACATCATTTTTATTCATATCTTTCACATCTACTGCAGTCAGATTCACTCGTGTTCACTCTGAAGGAATCACTCAACATGGCTGGGCACTTGTAATGACACATCAAAGATGTTAAGAGGATAAAAGCAGGTTTAAAACTTGCCCCATTCAAGTCAATAGGGTGCAAATTTTAAAAATAGGATAAAACAGTGTAGGCAACACCGATTTTTGTCGTTGTTCTCTGTATTGACAGCACTCCAAATTTACTAAAAATTGAGCTCAATGTTAAAATTGACCGGAGTTCTCCTTTAACTGTTTATTACTACAGTACATGTAGCTGTGTCACCTTAAAATAAAGTGTTACCTTTTTTTCAAAACATTTCTAAGTTCTAAGAGAAATTACGTTTTATAAACAAAGTTCGGGAGGAGCACGTTCAAATAATTGATCCAATTATCACATCATTCCAACCAGCTGTCAACAATCAGTAATCAACATTTCTATCCAATCAGCATGAGTGCAGACCTATATAAATACTCATTCGACTCACCAACGTTCCTCGACAGTTTTTCAGCATCCCTTCACCACCCCGTCTCTCACACTCGCCTGGTTACTTCCTAAACCAGCAATACGGGGGGAGTACTCTGGGTTCGGGGCCGAATACCGAGCCCGGAGCCCTCTCCTCGGACAGCACGCCAAATATGCATACCATTTATTCCATCTGACTTATTTGTGAGTGTGAACTCGTGAACTGTTAATAAAAGTGTTAATTGTTAAGAGGAATCCAAAACAAATCTGTTCAATTTCAAATGATAATTCCTAATTCCTAAACTTTGGAAAATGTCTATTTTAAGCAAGAAAATTGATTCAAACATTTTTTTTTTAAACAATGCTTTCGTAATGCACACAATAGAGGGTGAAAATCATCCGAGAATGGGAGTCTGGCTTGACTAATGATCACTCAAGTCTGTGGAAAAGACCCTGGCACCAGTCCATAAACACACACATACATTTCCTTCCCACCTGCTCCTTCCTCTGGGCCTTCCCTGGCCTTCTTCGATCACTGGGTCTTAAATCACGAAAGAAACACACACACATAAACAAACACAAGCAGCACACACACAGACGCATCTCCTCGCTCTATTAATGTGCCATCTGCCAGGGAAAGCTGTCCAAGCCTGCTAACAAGACCCTGACAGATACCCCTCGCATGGCCCACTTCTCCCAGTAGGTGTGCCTGTGTTCGAGAAGAAGACACCCGGACACTGCTGGGGTCAATGATGCTTAGGGGTCACGGTCTCACCCCTGCTTTTGTGTCCATAGACCCAGCACAATCTGCCTCTCCTTCACACTACTCAAACTCATTTCAGCCAAAGAATCAAACAAAGAAATGGGCCTTGCTTTGTTAAAATAGTGTTAACAGACTTTTTAAAGTGCCTACCGCTTTGTCTCACTGGCATAATGTGAAAAAATGTCATAGATATAGTTGTAGTTTATTGACCACAGTCAGCACAAAGGTCATGTGGTCAGAGTCACTAACACAGATGAAAGAAATTAATACTTTTATTCAGCAAGGATGTGTAAAATTGCTGAAGATTTACAGTAAAAACATAATCTGACGAAAGTATTTTCTATTTCAAGTAAATGCTGTTCTATTTAACTTTATATTCAGTAAAAAAATCCCAAAAAAAATTCTGCTCTGATTTCAACATTGATAATAATACTAAAAGTTACTTGAGCATCAGATCAGCATTTTAGAATGATTTCTGAAGGATCGTGTGACACTGAAGACTGGAGTAATGATGCTGAAAATTCAGCTTTGATCACAGGAATAAATTACATTTTAAAATATATTAGAATAGAAAACAGTTATTTTAAATTGTAATAATATGTCACAATAAAAACTGTCTTTTTGAAGAAAAGAAATGCACTGACCCCAAACCTTTAAAAGGTACTGTATATACAATATCTAAAATCCAAACAAATTTTTGTGAAATGTTTTGATTTAAAATTCTGTTTGTGAATACCAACAATTGGTTTGATATTTTGTTATCTAACTCAGTGACATTCATTTTTGAAATGTGGCGTTGGTGAACAAATATCTTTCAGTGGCCACTGTATCATTTCAATCTCAATGAAAAGCTGGACAATACACTTTGGGATAAAGGTGTCTGCTAAAAGAATACGTGCAAATGTAAGAAGTAGAAGAAACACTGCATTGATACACTGAAACAGTGATTCTGTGATAATGTGGTAATGCTCAGAGAAAAAGGCTTTGCTAATATGAAATCACAAGGAAAAGTGGAGCGCTATTATCCCATTATCTACTTCAGCAGAGCAACGGGATGAAGAGCTGATGAGACATGAATTTAATTGAATTTATAGACAGTGGAAGATGAGCTGTGTGTGGCCTGGTAAACCCTACATTATGGGGACAAAAATGTCCCCACAAAAAAAGTAATTTTTTTAGTCCCCATAAGGAAAACACATTATAAATCATACAGAATGATGTTTTTTGAAAATATAAAAATGCAGATATGTTTCTGTGATGGGTACTGTAGGTTTAGGGGTAGGGTTAGTGGACAGAATATACAGTTTGTACTTTGTACAGTATAAAAATCCTTATGTCTACGGAAAGTCCTCACAAAACATGAAAACACAACGCGCGTGTGTGCGTTTGTGTGTGCGTGTGTGTGTGCGTGTGTGGTGTGCGTGTGTGTGTGGGACATACTGTAAAAGGGACATTTCAATAACTGCTGCTGGTTGATTTTTCTGACAAGGCAATTGGGCACTTAGCTTATCAGCATGTTTGCTGGACTGAGGCTGTCTGTTTGTTTAACGTGTGTGTGTGTGTGGTGTGTGTGTGTGTGTGTGTGTGTGTGTGTGTGTGTGTGTGTGTGTGGTGTGTGTGTGTGTGTGTGTGTGTGTGTGTGTGTGTGTGTGTGTGTGTGTGTGTGTGTGTGTGTGTGTGTGTGTGTGGTGTGCTGTGCTGTGCTGTGCTGTGTGTGAGTGACAGAAGACGATACAAATCTGTGCTGATGTAGTAGTGACCTTGATAGTGAGTCCTCGGGGAGTACCCACTAAAGAGTGGGTCGTTTTCACCATACACACATCCAAAACTACCTCCCTTTCTGACTGTGCTCCAAAATGTAGTGAAGTACCTCTTGATAGGCTGAGACCTTTTTAAGGCAGGCATCCTAACTTATATAGACACCCAAAAATTGGGTCACATACTTTTACCAGGAGGGACGTTCTCCATTAGCTTATATTATTTGATATTTCAGTAAAACTATTGACCACACTGCAAACAAAAAAGAAATGCAATGCGAAAGTCACAGTGTACGCCTGCAGCTATGTGTGCGTAGCTATAAAAAGGACAATCACTACTTGACTGAAGTAAGTGCTAAATGCACTTGAGATGCAATCACTTTGACTTTGTCTCACTGGCATACGACTTTCAATGCCTTGGTTTTTAAAAATAAACACATTTAAAATGCCACACCAACGCAAATTATGAGATATTGACTGTACATAAATATTTGAAGATGGACAGACTAACAATTCAACTTTGTGGTTTAGATATTGTAATTAGCTTAGTAAGAAATATAGTGAAACAAATGTGCACCAATGAAATGAATTAGAAACTGACTTGTAAAAAGCAAACAAATATAAGTCAGCTAATGCTAGCTTGATCCTCCTTGATCCTTCCCCTGCTGTCAAAAGTCTGTTTGTCCAGGATCTCATACAACTCACACAAAAGGTTTCATTCTTTCACATCCATCTTTGTTTTCCATTGCAATCTGTCCTTTTTGAGATTGACACTCACTGTATATGCTAATCTGATTCGAATGCAATAAATACTGTGCGGTCTTCGGTTGTTTGGATCTTAGATGCTAAGATATTTGTTAAATTATATAATGTGAATTTAATATGGATTCCATATTATACAGGACAATGGGCAACCCTAAAAGGACAGCTTTGGAAAACCAAATAGGCTATCATGAGAAAAATTGTATATTTGATGAGTTGGAATTTTCATATATTGTATGAAAACATATGATCTGTTTTAAATTTTGTGCCATTTAGCTGGCAAAAACTTTCAAGTGTCTGTTGTCAGTAGTGATATATGAAGTACAGCCAGAGGCGGCCTTAAGCATCTGGGGGCCCGTTTTAATAATTAATATGGGGCCCTACCCACATAAAACAGAAACATAATAGAGCAGAAAAAGCAAGGATTCCTGTTGATTTGCATCAATGGTATATTATTTTATTACGTGCACTTTCAGCTTCATGAACAGACACCTCAACATAGAAATAATCCAACCTTATTTGATTAAAACTATATACAATTATACAGCGTTTTACATTGGAATAAGCCGCGCCCTTTCACGCTTTACTGCTTAAAGATTTGCGCAGTATATTTTCAGCTGTCTGGGCTGCTCAAACATCCCCTCAACTTTCCTGCTCAAAGTAACATTTTAAACTAACGGCAAAAAAGGCAAAGGTATAGACACATAAACTACCAATGTTATACTTCAGATAGCTTAAGCCGTTCGCGGGGGCGGTAAACGTCGCCATGGTAACCGCGGCGCGAGTTCGACCAATCAGTATTTCTCCAGAAGATCGCAAATAACAAGGTTGATTTCATACCTTGTGGCTTTGAGCAGAAACTTTCGTTTCACAACCTCGTAGCTCGTGGTCAATCTACTTTGGATGGTTTAGACATTATGGCTGAAAAGCAATAGAAAATTAATGGGATTTATCTGGTCTGTTGGGGCCCCCCTTGGAGGGTGGGTCTGTTTCAATTGAAACGGGTGAAACATAGGTAAGGCAGCATCTGACAGAGGTGGACAGTAACAAAGTACATTTACTTGAGTACTGTACTTAAGTACACTTTTTGAATATCTGTACTTAACTTGAGTATTATTTTTTCTGAAAACTTTTACTTTAACTTCACTACATTTGAAAGACAAATATCATACTTTTTACTCCACTACATTTCTGTCAAGGGCCTTGAGTAGAGAGTAACGTCAGGGATGATTTTGGTTGCATTTTGGTTGTAAATGAAAGTCTGGTTGACGTCAGAACTCGACTGATGTTGGTTTCTGACGTCAACCGATTTTCAACCACAATACAACGTCTGTCCAACGTTGGAGATTCACGTCAATCTGACATTGGATTCTGACATCAACATGATTTTAAATTTTCAAAAATGTATGTGAATCTAAATGTGAATTTTGTCATTGTTTTGTAGCACACTATAGCTTATAGAGAACAAGGCTAACATATTCATACTAAAAGCCAAAAAACTGGGAACAGCCATTTGGGTGTCCGAAACCATTGTGGACGTTATTGAGTGACTTATTCAATCCCATGACTGGAACTGTGTTCTAGAAATAAATGTGACATTGATATGAGGGTAGGTAGGCATAGATTCAGAGGCATAAGGTGTAAATTGTAAATTGGCTATTACATGCAACAATGCAACAATAATAAAACAATGCATTGACATTTACTTTTATACTTAAGTACTTTTAAAAATGAGTACTTCTGTACTTTTACTTAAGTAAACATCGGTCTTTACAACTTTTTGTAACGGAGTAATATTTGACCAGTAGTATCTGTACTTTTACTCAAGTAAGGAAGTTGTGTACTTTGTCCACCTCTGGCATCTGAGTACAGCTCACACAGACGTGACTTTGAAATCAAGCTGCTTTCTGTTGGTCAAAGTGGGTAAATCATGTGACCAACTGAACCTGTTGTGAAATCTGCATAGGGAAATCTTTCGCTCTCATACGAAATTCCCGATCATTCTTGTTCAAATGACTGGATTTGACTCAAGAGGCAGAGCGGGGCCGAGAGCCGTAGTGGAGCTAATGTTAAAGGGAAATTCCTTTTCTGTCATCATTTGCTCACCCTCAAGTTGTTCTAAACTCATATGAGTTTCTTTGTTCTGCTGAACACAAAATAAGATATTTCAAAGAAACTGTCTTGGTAACCAGACAGTTTCTGGTCCTCATTGACTTCCATAGTATGCAAACAAAAATACTATGGAAGTCAATGGGGTCCATGAATTGTTTGATTATCAACATTCTTCAAAATATCTTATTTTGTGTTCAGCAGAAGAAAGAAACTCAAATGGGTTTAGAACAACTTGAGGGTGAGCAAATGATGACAGAATTTTCATTTTTGGGTGAACTATCCCTTTAATAAGCGCGTCATCTGCGCCACACACCGGTCTCGAGTCCCACGGAGGAGTAATGACTGTGAATGACGTCTGTGAAGGCCTGGGATATTTTATGTTGTGTTTATAAGCGGCGGTCGTCCGTGAAGTGCTGCTTCTTTTGTTTTGTTGTTTATTTTGTCATTAAATTTTACATTGAATGTTCGCTGGTTTCCACCTCCTTCTTACCCGAGCTTGAACTTCATCATAGTGACCAAATTTTAACCCTCGGTGGGACATAAACAGATCATACAAATTTGCCACCAATTTGCCAAAACGTAAAATAGTTGCAAATTAGTGCTCCTCATGCCCATAGGAAACTACAGAGGACAGAGGAGTTTGGTGTTAGCATGGTGCTAAGCTAACAACGCGAGTTAAAGCACTTTATTTATCGTCCGACACTTTGCAACAACACCACCTTGTTTTAGCAGCGACTTTCAGTTTCCTATAACAACGTCTGACATTTACGTTTTACGTGGCATGAAAAAGTTACATAAACCACATGAAATCTGATCAGATCAGTCAAACTGAAACGGATTTCCAGAAATGCGGTTTGAATAGGACTTCAAACCTATGGAAGCTTGTTTCCGCCACTGAATAAAAAAATAAAAAAAGGTAATTATCTCACAATTCTGGCTTTTTCTCTCGCAATTGGGAGTTAAAAATTTTTCTCAGAGTTGCATGATATAAACTTGCATTTGCGAGTTATAAATCAGAATTGCGAGAAACTCACAATTGGGAGAAAAGAAGTCAGAATTACGAGATATAAATTTGCAATTGCAAGTTATAAAGTCAGAATTGCAAGATATAAACTAGCAATTACCTTTTTGATTTTTTATTCTGTGGCGGATACAATCTTCCACACAAACCACATAATGACTGTAGCTCAAATGTTGCCGTTCACACTTGCAAAATCCAATCGGATTTCAATCGGACATGAACATGGATTTGGGCCGACAGTCTGAACGAGGCTTAAACATCTTAAAACTAGATAGATTTACTTTAGAAAAAAATAAAGTTAGATACTACTAGGATTTAAATAGGGAATTAAATAATTAAATCAAGACATATTCTCTGAAAATGTTTTTTAATATCTTATACAACGTTTAATGCTTCAAGTAAATGTATCTTGTTTTAAGAATCTTTTGATATTTTTGAATGGATAACGGGACAAACTGACTGATTAAGAAAGAGATTTTTGCAGCGTGAGCAGCTCATTAGGCTCTGGAGCCTTTGTCTCTGTGTGCCGCTGTGTGATTAATGCTGTACATCTGGAGGTCAGCAGAACCAATCACCCGTCTGACCCACCCGGCTCACACAAATCTCCCTACCGACGACAGCATCCCTCTCTCTGCCGCTCTCTCCATTTATCTCTCTGCTTTGATGTTTGAAATGGAAAGACAGAAAGTCCATTGGCATCATCATTTTTTTTAATGAATAATTGACAGAACATTGTATCGTCCTAAGAAATGTGGAGCAAATATGGCTCTAAACATTGAAATGAAGGTTGCACGCGCATGTCAATTCTTTGGCCATTTTTCACGCCTTTTTTTCCTCATGATGCTGGACATTAACTGCAGTCAGAGGGAATCGGGAATGTGTGTAATATGCTGAAGACAGTAAGGGAAGCCCTGAGGTTTGTTTATCCTCATCACTCCAATATATTTAAAGAAGTAAGTATGGAAGTAGATCTGAAATATGTACAGATTACTGTAAGTAGAGCTAGCAATTAAAATGCTGGCCATTTACTCATCCTCACGTTGTTTCCCCAAGCCATATTTTTTTCATGGCACACAAAAATATAATTTTTATAAGCATATTACACAGTTCATAGTAACCAGGTTTGTCAAGATCTATGAAAGACGAACATTTCAGTAACATATAATATTTCACCCCAAAATTAAAATAAAATAAAAAAATATCAAACCTATTTTTAGGATTTTTAGGAGGTTTTTTTTTTTACATTATTTTCCTGACAATTTTTTTTATTGTAGTGCTAACAGTAATGATATGTTATTTAAATTATAAGTTAAAAAAGTATTTATAGTTTACACTGATAGTATTTCTTGAACTGTTTTAATTCATGTTTATTTATATTGTTAAAAATAAATTATGATAATGTTTTACTACCATTTAAAAAAATTACAAAAAGTAAAATATGTGCTAATACATTACAGTGGCGAGAATTTTGAGGAGAAATATTATGAAAATAATGTCACAGTGTGTGTGTGTGTGTGTGTGTGTGTGTGTGTGTGTTGTGTGTGTGTGTGTGTGTGTGTGTGTGTGTGTGTGGTGTGTGTGTGTGTGTGTGTGTGTGTGTGTGTGTGTGTGTGTGTGTGTGTGCGTGTTTTGATCTTGAGATTACATGTGACCTGGACATTTTTGTTTTCGGAGTGAAATTGAAGCAAAAGGAGAGGTGAGAGGTTGTCTGTTCAGCAAGTTTGAAGAAACCACAGTCACTGATGGTTCTTCTCCCAGTTGTGTGGGAAAATGAAACACTGCCATAATATTCATGTGTAACCATGGAAACTCGCTAGATTACAGGATTCTGTACTAAGGCGTTGAACAGGACGGGTCATGTTTGTAGGAGGGTGTGTGGAGCTCTCTCTCTCTCTCTCTATATATATATATATATATATATATATATAGTATATATATATACATTTCTCTCTTGCTGGCTTTGCCTGTCTTTTTTATGAATAGATGCACATCAAACCTGGTTGACCCTCTTTGACTTTAGTGGGCTGTGTAAACATGAACGGAGTCAAAAAAAAAAAAACATTTGATAATGATTTTCTGTATACTACGGATTCTGTGAATTTGTATGATTTTTACTAAAATAAAAGTTGTCTTTATTTTATTTTTTATTTTTATTTTAAGAAACGTTACAGCATTACTGTGCGTGTCTTATTTGCTGAAAGTCTGGTTAGTAAGATTGAGTCAGTGGCCTGAGTTTACTGAGCTGTTTCCTTGGTCACAGATAGCCGGAAGGAAAAAGCGTGAAAAAGACTCTTAACACACCACACACACACACAACACACACACACACACACACACACACACACACACACACACACACACTAGCAGATCGAATGTAGGTTAGATGTTTCAGACTGAAATATGCAGTACCACTCCTCCATATGCCATCATCATTGTGTGTGTGCGTGTGTGTGTGTGTGTGTGTGTGTGTGTGTGTGTGTGTGTGTGTGTGTGTGTGTGTGTGTGTGTGTGTATGTGTGTGTGTGTGTGTGTGTGTGTGTGTGTGTGGTGTGTGCATGCAAGGCAAAACCATCCTTGCATGTCATAAATGTGTGTGTGGAGGAGGAGGTCACAGCTATTCCCACTCATTGGCTTTATGTATATGTGCGGAAAAAGACGGCACTCCTGCATTACGTGTCTCTGTGTTAGTCAATTTTTACTTCGTTTATACTTTATTTTAGTGACGTCCATTGGTATTTACACAAACAAGAGACTACATATACATATAGTATTATACATATATATATATATATATATTAAACATATATACTGTATCTGTGTGTGTTTACTTTTGTTATTTTTTACTTGTTTTATGTATTTATTTATTAATTATGAATGACAGTAGAAATAATTGTTGGATTTTTATTTATTTATTTAGTACATAACTGAAAATATGATGCAAAAGACATCACATGTACAGTATGTAGTAAGAAACTGTCTTAAATTAACTAAAATAAACATTGACTAACAACAACATTTGTTTAGTTTTATATCAAATGAAAATTTTACTTATAGCAGGGCTGGACTGGCCATCGGGCATACCGGGCAAATGCCCGGTGGGCCGACCGTGCTTTTTGGGCCGATACATATACTTTTTTTTTTTTTTTACGGGCCATAAAACTCATACATCGGCGGCCCATTCGTTTTGTTTTGTTTAATTGACGGCGCTGGGTTAGTGCCGGTGTAATGCATTGGTCCAAAAAACGTAAGCGTTAGTTTTTTTCCCCACTGACAGACCGGCCCATGAACCGCATAGATCAGCGTTTGCTTTCTTGGATCTAAGATCAGATTGGTTGTTTTCTTGATTGACACTGGGGCTGGCCCAATCACATCTTTAAACACCTCCCCCTTTGAGCGAGGCGTGCCGTGTCCGTGTGTATCTGCCAAAATAGTCGGGAGAGATGGAGAAGAAACGCACGGAATGTGCAGAGAAATAGCGTGAAAAATATATACAGGCCCTTCAAGCAGACGCTGTAAAATGTGTCAAAATATATATTTCTGCAGCAGCAGGACCTTCATCAGCTCCAGTGATGATGAGGATAGTGAGGAGGATCAGGAGAGAGATGAGAGAGTGTAGAGTCCGCGGTAAGCAGAACTACTTTCAAAACACTTCGGCTATGAGTGTAGGAACCCATTACCCAGTTACACATTATTTCCACATCTGCATAGTTGGACGATTACAGCAATTTACTAGAAGTTTAATAAGACGCGTTTGTATCCATGTTTTTCCGCCAAAATAAAAGCTTGATGCAGTTTCCGCCAAAATAAAAGATCACGTGCTTATCTCTTTCAAGTATAGAAATTAGTACAAAACTAATTATGAAAGTTTCCTTTATTTTTCAGTGCATTTGTTTTTACAATTGTTTTGTGGCTATTAGGCTACTGTCCATGAGATTAATATTATAACTATTATTATGTAGTGTAATGTAGACAGACACTGTTACTAAAAGAGGTTTGATTTTTTTCTTTGTTTAATTTGCACACTTAATATATGGGTTGGAGCTTTTAATTTTGAACTCTCAAACTGCACCAGATTGATGAATTTAACATAAAAATGCACAAAATTTTCTTACGGGGGGGCATGCCCCCGAACCCCCCTAGAGGGACAGAGGTCCTCACCACAGCTTTACAAAAGCTCCAATGCAGCTTAGCTTGTGTTTTGGATGCATCACTGTGGAGTATAGTTCAATTGTATTAATAAATGACAATTTTGTACTTATTTAATCTGTTAACTCTCTCTTTTTCCTACTCACTCATTAAATGGCATTAGTGGTTTTAATGAATAGGTGTTGAAACAAAAACATATTCAAGGGCGTGCAAAGATGGGTGGTGTTTAAGATCATATGTAGTGGCCAGTGGGCCAGTCTGGGCCAAAATGCCCGGGCCGATTTTGTGTCCCAGTCCAGCCCTGACTTATAGTATAGCTTTTGTTTATGGAGAAATAAAAAAAAAGTATCTACCTACATTAAGCCACATTTTGGCTTATGTCTAAAGAAAATATAGTAAGCGTGCTATATGGTCTTCATAAAAAAAATGTGTCTGTGGGAACATAAATTATTTTGATTAAAGGTCTAAGGTTTAAACCCAAAGCATAAATATAATTTGCGAAAAACTTATAAATTACAGTAATTTATGTCGTTGTTCTTTAGTGTAAGGTCATCATGTGACCTTTTTGTGTGCAACAAGCAGCTTTTTAGCCAAGACTTCAAGGTGTCTAGGATGTTTAGTACTCACGTCACAGGTGTACAAAAGTGTGACCAACTAGCCCCCGGCCTCCCTGTGTATATTTACACACACACACACACACACACACACAGCCATCTGCTTGCAGCACACATATATATAGAGCGACATGAACATTTCTGAATACTCTTGACTCTCAGCACTATTTAGGGGGACAGATGTCCGGTCAGGGTCAGGGTGATGGCTAGTGTTTAGGCAAAGAGGTCAGGGTTCAAGGGTTAAGGGTCAGCTAATAGTAATCTACTATAATAGTGTGTGTACAGACATCAGCAGAGTTCCAGAGCAACACAAAACACAAAAACACTGCAGTGCACAGGCAAATAAATAAGTCAATATCAAATCAATACACTGTAGACAAATTGAAGTGGTGACAGGTGAAGACAAGTAAAAAAATAAAAATAAAAAAAAGTACCATGTGGCAAATATTCAGACGTGCCGATATTCCAAATATTCCACAGTCAAAAAATTATAGTTATTATAGCTTGCAATGTCTCCTTATTTTTCACAATTGTGACTTTATTTAGCAAAATTGTGTCTCTAGATGCCTTTATTTCTTTATTTTGAAAAAATAAAATCTTATTTATTGTAATTGTAATATTATATTTCCCAATGTGACTTCACATTTCCAAACTGTGCATTTTATTTCTTGTAATTGTAATAAGTTTCTCACAATGTTCCTTTATGTTTCACAATTGCGACTTTATTTAGCATAATTGTAACCATATTTCACAATGTGACATTATGGTTCCAAATTTTGACTTTGTTTTTCCTAATTGTGACATTATATCTTGTAATTGCAACTTTTGTTTGAAATTGGTAACATTACATCTCACAACTCACGTTATAGGTCACTTTATTTTTCAAACTGTGACTTCATTTTTGTAATTGCAATTTATATCTTGTAATTATTTCTGGTAATTGTAACTTTAGATCGTACAATGTCACTTTATCTTTCATAATTGCGCCTTCAGCCTTTTTGAACTTATATTTTCAAACTGTGACTGTATTTTTTGTTATTGTGACTTTATTCATTTTAATTGTGACTTTATATCTCCCAATTGAGGATTTGATCCCACAGTTACTTTATTTATTGTAATTGTGACTTTATTACTATGTATCACAATGTGACTATATATCCCACATTTATTTCTCATTTCTTATTTTAAACTGTCTCAAAATCGCCTGTTTCATGTTTTTACTAAGGTTGAAACAGGCATACAACCTAACAGACAATATTTCTATGTAGATTTGTATCTTTACATCTCTCTTTGTTCAGTATGTGCACATCAAGTTATTATGTTTACAGTTTTTCAACTGCTTACACACCAAAATATTTTCATGTCATACGATTTTTGAAACCTCTCACTCAACATGCAAAACTACACACCAAATCTCCAAAACCCATAAGCTATTTCTCAGCCTTTGACTCCGTTTTTCAATTGCATAAAACACTTTTTTCAAAACACTACACACAATTCTCTACCTAAAACACAAAAATCTAACAGGAAGTGACTTGCTTTCCTTTTCTAAACACAACCAATCAAAACGCTACACTTATTCACCAGGGCTGCGTTCCAGTCTACTTTTAGACACGCACTTGCAAAACTTCCCTAAGCACTTCCCCTCGGGGGAATCCCTGCCGCCATTTTGAAGTGCGTTTCGTGAAGTGGACGAGGGAAGTTTATATGGACAGACCCTTGTTCCCTCGATTTTGACCGAGGGAGCGAGTCTACTTTATATGTACACTTCAGGCACCTAGCCTATATGTCCCACAATGCAGTACGATTGTGATGTCACCACAGATTGCGTCTAATCACCACCACAACAAACAATGATATATTAATGATATATTTTTAATTCAAAACAACCCAAAACACACCTTTATACATTTGAAATGCTGCATTAAACAAATTCTTAAAGGGATTTAAAAATAATAATAATAATAATACATCAACTGATTCCAAGTGATCAAGGGCTTAGGACGTTCCAATTCAGGCGATTGCAGTTTCCGCCAGTAGTGGGCATTCGTGCAACGTAAGCAATGACGTACATCCGAGTGAACGAGACGGAGGGAAGTTAGCGAGTGAAGGGCACAACAATTTTGGACTAGAACGCAAGCACAGGTCACACACACACTCCTCACATGTGCAAACACTAATTGCTTAACTGATCACAAACCAATCACTGCTTTACTGTAGTATAGGCCTATAAATAGGTCAAAGGTCATATTACCTGTTTTAAACAATGGATGCCAACAATGGACAGAGGACCCCACACACACAATTGTGTTCCTTTACTGTATTCTAAAGAATAGGCCTATACTACTTTTGGTTTACATACAGTATGTTTATGGATTTGTTGTATGCTACTGTAAACAGTAATGTTTGGCCTGATAGTTTCTGTTTCTACATTGCATTGGTGTTACAGTGTACTTGTTACCGCTCTCCGCAGACTACTTTCACTGTGAAACATTGTATTGAAATGTATAAGCCTATGAAAGACCAAAGAGCTTTAGATATAGACAACAGTGTTTGGTTGGTATATCCAAAAATGTACTATTATGAAAGAAGTGTTTGCCATTTGATCCAAATGCTTCATTCTGACTTGTGTTTATGGCATTTTGAATGCAGTTACATTTTGAAGGAGATGTGAGGCATTTTCCATTTTGTGCAGTTTGGGGAATTGTGTGTAGAGTTTTGTAAAAAGGTGACATAGTTTTGAAAAAGTGTCAAAGCAGTTGGAAACAACTGTAATCTCTCTCTTCTGAAATATCATAATGGATGGGAATCATTAGACATCAATACTTAAATCTCCAACCTAATGATTTATTCACTAAATTGAAATCAACATATATGTCCAATCCTCCTAATTTACAGCCCATTTTTGTTTGGTAATGACCAGCAGAATGCCACAAACACCACTTAACCGATAAAGACCCCGGAGCGCAACCATCCTGGGGATTAGAGAGATCCAGGCTGAACTCAGGGCTAAAGGTGCGCTCTCGTTTCATTGATCAATCTGACGGCTTCATGCAATATGTGTCAAATTATCTGTTCTTCCGGCTCCATCTGAATCCATTAAAGTGCATGAAGGAGAAAAAAAGGGCCCAGCGGGAGGGTAGAATTTAGACTGACTCATACACACTCACACAGTTCCTCCCGCCTACAATAAAACTGCGCACACACACACACTGTGATTCTCACACATAAGCTTTCCTCAATTTCCTACTACCCCCCTGCCACATAACAGCAGCGCACACACTGTACAACAGCATAAGTCACTTACACTGACCTACTCACAGTCTGACAAACACACACAGAGAGAGAGAGAGAGAGAGAGAGAGAGAGAGAGAGAGAGAGCAAAGAGAGAGAGAGAGAGTGTCTGAGAGAGACAAGCATGAGTAGAATCCCAGAGTTGGACACTGTGTGTGTGTGTGTGTGTGTGTGTGTGTGTGTGTGTGTGTGTGTGTGTGTGTGTGTGTGCGTGTGTGTCTAGATTCATTCTAACTTAAGTGTTTTGGAAGATGCTTAGTTAAAACCAAAACTACACTATATGAGATGAGTGTTTTGTCTTGTATTTTTGGGAAGAGCAAAAGTATTGTGGTGGTACAATGATATAGTGATGGATCAGGTGGAAATGCAATGGTACTTTGGTATGAATCATCACCATATGCCACGGTAATAACACTACACTTTTAGGTATACAGGTTTAGGCCAAAATATGATCTCGTTTGGAAACCTGAAGAGGCTCAATATAAAATCTTTTCACTTGCACTCTTGAAAATAAAAGTTATTTATTGATATTGATGTTTTCCATGACGGAAACTTTCCATTGCACAAACGTTTTCCTCGCAAAAATCGCATTGCTTCACATCAGAAGGCCTTTATTAACCCCCTGGAGCCGTATTGAGCACTTTTAAAATGGATGGATGCACTTTTATGGGCTTCAAAAATCTCAGGTACCATTCAGTCCAATTATAAGAGGCTCTAAATATAAATCCTTACCATTTCTTTTAGAACTTTTTTTTTTTTTTACTTTGTTTCCCTTTTGTTGTTTTTTTGGAAGACAAGTACCATACCGTAACCGTGGTATTCATGGAAGTGCCTTGTAGTAACATACCATGGTACATGAATTTCAGTAGCTACCATGGTTTTACCTACTGTACACTGTGTGATTTACCTTGTGTTGTTTCCACATGGCGGCCAGCGGCTTGACATCATGTTTCCCGTGTTTGCCCTCCTCCAGACACTGGTAGCACACGGGGCTCCTGCAGCTGGCGCAGTACATGCTGTAGTTCTCCGACTCGTGATCCACGCATGTCGCCTGTTTGCGCGCGGAGGCTGCGGCCGGTTGCGCGATGCCCGCCTGCGCGTGATTCGGCGGCAGCAGACGGTGTTTGGCCAGCGGTCCGCGGGACGGGTGGCAGCGCTGCTGGCACGGCGCGCAGTAATACACATCGCACTGCTCCACATCACCGTTGCGTCCACCGGGTTGCGGTCGCACAGCTGGCACTTGACGGAGGCGGCGCGGCTCTGCTGGTAGCGGGACACGATCGCCTCCAGGAGCCGGTTGCGCTGGAGTCCCCGAGCCCGCGCTCGTCCAGAGACACGCTGCGGTGGCACAGCGGGCAGGTGATGGAGCAGTGCCGGTGCAGCAGAGCCGGGCGGGAACACTCGCACCCCGTTGGGGGACTTCAGGCACGGCGTGTATGAGCCGTAGCCGCTGTCCGTCCTCGCTGTACATGCTCATCTTGTCCATGTCCAGATAATCATAGTCCGAGGTGCCGGAGCTTCGGCTCTGCGGAGGGGTCTCTCCCTCCGGAGTCTGCACGATGATATTCCGGGCCACACGCCAGGCAGACATTGTGCGAGCACGGTAAAATAATAGGCTCCTTAAAGAGAGAACCGCAAACCGGGCATTTCAGTTCTTCTTCCATCGCGTCCATAAACCCGCTCACACGCGCAGGCCGTTGAATGAAATCAGAGCAGCACTACTAGACGCGGACAGCTCCGTTGGCGCGCTCCACGCATGCGCACTGAGAGAACGGTTGTGGGAGTTGTTGTCACTCTGCCCATACCCGCCGTTTCAGTTGAGCTCTTAAAAACTACAACTCCCTAATGCCGCTAATTAAATGCGGCGAGAAGAATTTGTATTATCGTCCCGTATCCCAGGGTCATCGGTTTGAGGGAAAAAAAAGCCTAATTTTGCAATTTAAAGAAGCTCGTGTGTAAACAACCCCGTCAAAGGAGGACAGGCCTTGTAATTGTGTTGGCATCTGAGAGAGGGCTGACCAGTCGCCAGTTTCTGTGAGTGGCCGTAAATAATCAGGGCAAGGAATGTATCACAGCGAGCATCGAGCTGCTTCTGCCCACACAGTCTAATTACAGCCACACAATTAATGAGCACTTCAGCGCGCGCACATCACCATAATCCTACACACGCGTTATGAGGATTGAATGGTAATGGGGAAATTACTGCATTCATATAAAAATAAATGTGAAAAATGTTAAAGTGAAAGATCTTTCTTATATACACATACAAAATGACTACAAATTATAGTATATTTTGGTTTTGTTTTAGGGCCCATTTTTACTGTATTATTTATTTAATTATATTATTTTAAATTTTAGATTAAAATAGTTTACTTGATTGAATATTTATAAATTTTCCAGTATATACAATATTAGTCCTATTAAACCGATTAACGCCAAACATAAGGTTTGTGTTTACATATGCCTCTCTCTCTCTCTCTCTCTCTCTCTATATATATATATATATATATATATATATATATATATATATATATATTATGTCTCTCTGTGTGTATACTATACATATTACACATATATGTATACATTTATATGTGTGCATATTTATATAAACACAGACATGCACACAAACATATATAATTTATATACATACAAATATATATTATGTAAACAAAAACTTTTATGGTGGATGCATTAATTGCAATTAATCAGTTGAACAGCATTAATATATTTACACCCCCCCCCCCCACCACACACACACACACACACACACAGAGAGAGAGAATTAGAAAATTGAGAGAAAGGTTAGAAAATGCATAAATCACAAAATAATTTTCAATAAACTAATGTCCAGTGTAATCTAATAGTAGAACAGTGCAGAGTATTTGGTTTGACAGTGCGGGCAGTAACGGCAGACGTTATTGTTCTTTCACACACGCCTGTCGTGTTGTTCAGAGGGCGCGAGACTGATCCATGAGATTATGCTGGGGGTTTGCCAAGGGAAAAATCCTCTCCTGTCATAACCATAACCATGCTGGATCAAATCACCAGGTTGGATTTTACTGATGCATTTAAGTTCTTGTTGTAAATCCATCAAAGTCTCATATACATCAAACCTTCTCCCCCAAATTATCATCCTGTCTATGTGTCAAGAGGGTTTCAAACACAACAGAAACAGAACACAAAAAGGTCTTGTGAATATATGATCAAGCATATGCAGTCTGACAGAGAACAAAACATCAGTATGAAAGAGAAACAGATGAAAGGGGAATATTTTTTAATAACTCTGGGTTGTTGTCAAGACTGTGGCTTTGGGATTTTGAACCAAGTCTTACTTTTATTGAACAATTCCCTGTACAGCAGGGGGCACTACATTTACAAGCTCAGACATCTGGAGCACAGGATCAAATCAACACAAATATTCATGTTAACCTTTTTTTTTAAGCAAAACAATGTCTTTGCAAGTTTATAAACTGTCAAAAGAGAGCAGTAAAAATACTTGTTTTCATGTTGTCTACCACCATTTTTTTTGACTGAAATGACAAATGAAGTGGTATATTCTTTATATTTAACATGTAGGGCGATATTAATTTCCATTTACTTTAATAATATACAAGTTATAAAATATAGGTGTGAACCAATTTTTTTTAATTGAATGACAAAACATTTTCAGTGTGCATTTTTTTAATAGGATGAATGAAAAATGTTCTCATTGTAGGGCAATATTAATTTCCTTTACTTTAATAATATACAGTGTATTATAAATGATTAAACAAAATAAAGCACAGATAATACAATTATGAAAAGCAAGTGTTATAAAGTTGCTATTTGTGATTATTCACTTACCCTCATTTTATTTCAACCCCATAAGCTGTTGTCTTAAGACTAATTTTTCAATAGTGCTTTATTGCCATTTTTTTAAGCTTGACACTCATTTGAAAATTGTAAGATTTTTTTAAATTCTAATTTTTGTTGAACCAACATCACATTGTAACATTGATTCAATGCCATTATAGGCATTTTTGGATGAATATAAAAAAAACAATTATGTTGATTTTTTTTAAGCTTGACGACCATTTGAAACCTCACGATTTTTTTTCAATTCTCATTTTGGTTTCCATGTACAACAACAAAGGTTTGACACGAAGGCAAGTAAATAATGACAGAATTGGTATTTCCAGTGAGAGTAGGAGTGCATCACAACACCAAAAACGAGTCATATGAGAGTACTTCATGAAATGCATTGAGACTTTAAGACCTCTTAAAGTAGTGCATCATCATGTTCATTGATTCCCATTTAAACAACAGACATGGTGCTGTCGGGATTGACTTTGACAGTCCGAGAGCTCTTCCTCAGATCCTGGAGCTGTTTGGCTGGTTTCCCCACCCCCTCCTCAAACCTCCTCTCCACTACGGGAAGCACCGTCTCGTGCAGGAAGGAAGCGTTCTGCAGAATGAAGGCCTTCTTCTCGCTCTCCTGCTCGCAGCGCAGGCTGTAGTCCACGTGCTGAACCGCCACCAGTATGATCTCCCGCAGGCTCTCCAGAAACACCATGTGCAGCTCTGGGAAGTACAGCTTCAGCCCTTCCTCCAGGAACGCCATCATCTGCTTGGTGAAGGCCACGATGGTGTAGCTCAGGTTGACCCAGCAGTCTTCTCCCGTATACTGGTCGAAGCCGCCGATCCCGCAGCTCCGCATTTCCTCCTTGAGTTTGGCCAGGGCTTCAGGAGTCATCAGGTTCATCCTGCGCCACATCTCCTCAGAGTTGCGATGCTTGGTCGCTTCTATGATGATGTCTTTCTGGCTTTGCAACGCCGCCCTGATGTCCTTCACGAGCAAAGACTGTAAAATGAAGGTCAGGTCCAAGCCGATGTCGCTCAGCTGCTTGCAGTGCTCGCTCGCGAACTTCACGCATTCGGCGGCGGTGGACAAGCTCTCTTTGCTGTCGAACACCTGCTTGCTGAAGGCGTCTACGAACATCTTCATCACCGAACGAGACCAGACCACGAAGGCGGAGTAGCAGCCGGTGTTCCCCGCGAAATCCGTCTCGAACTCCCTGGCGGTTTCCAGCAGGCTCGTGAAGAAGATGTTGCAGAGCTTCTGGATGTATAACAGCGTGGCTCCTTCGATGCGAAGCTGGCGGATGGCGGTTTGGACAGCCGCGGCTCGGTTCTTCAGAAAGAGCTCACAGGCTTTCGTGGACTGGCCCAGGCGGACGAGCTGGGATACGGCTCGCCGCGTGGCTTTAGGTCCTCCGCGGAGAGAGCGATCGGGCCGAGAGCTCGAACACCAGAACCTCCGTCAGCTGTCGAACGCGCTCCTCCACCTTCCCCCTGAGATCCTTCACCCGCGGGCTCACCGGTTGCTCCTTCAGATATTCGTTTAGCTTGTCTAGAAGATCAACAGCCCCCTCGAAGTCTCTCTGAGCGATACAAACGTCAAGGTCTTCTGGAAGCTCCTGGATCCATTCGGGACTCAGATCCACCAGTTCCTCTGAATCCAGTGGTTCGTCATCTTCAAATGGGTTCGTGGAGACGTCCTGCCTGACCGCGACGTCGGCACCTCCTCTTCCTTTGTGTGCTTGTCTTTCGCCACTTTGTTTTTCTTCGTTTCCTCCAGGATCTCCAGCCACTCTTTCTTGATCTTGCTGTTCTCAGCTTTGAAGATGCGGCTATCTGGGAACATGAGGATTTTGAACATGTCTTTAATCGGAGGGTTGTCTTTTACATTTACAATCGCAAAGCTTTCCAGGTCGTACAACGCACTGTACTTGTATTTCACAGCGCCGCGTCTGTTCGCCAACCAGGTTGCAATTAACAGGCAATCGTTCATTAGAAACGCATGGACCTTTTGGATCTGCGACATGTTGTCCGCGTCATACTCCAAAAGATCTCCATTGTAGACCAGATATCTGCCAGGGGTTTCCATGATGTTCTTGCATCCCTCCACTTTTTCCAAAAGCGTGGTTAGGGTTCTTTGTTTGACCTCTTCTGTTTCCTTTGGGAAGGCTGTGAGCATTTCTTTGGCTGTTTCGTCTTTATCCGTGGACAGGAGAGACTGTGTAATGCTCTCCATTATGCTCTTCTGCTCGGTGAGAATGTGACTGAGCTGATACATCTCACTTTCCAAGTATGAAATCTCCTTGGCTGTCTCAATAAACTGCCTGTAGTTTTTATAAACATTTTTCTTCAGGTTTTGTGCGGTTTCATCGGCGAGTGTTTGTATTTTCTGACGGTGTTCCTGTAGATCTCGGTCCCCGTCGGACTGCTGCGAGAGCTGCTTCACGTACGACTGAGGGTCAAAATTAGGGGATTCCAGCAACTTACGCAAACGGTTTCCAGTGTCTGCCATTTTTTGGATGTTACGGCGAAAGAAGATGTACAAATGTGAATATAATTATGTGTAAATAGCTCAGCTAGTCATTGCAGTATAGCAGCAGAGAGAGCGCTTCCTCAACAGAAGACTCGCGACACCTCCCCGTGACGTCACTCACATCACGTGAAGAGCGAACGTTTCAAAATACACAACAAAGATTCACGCACTTGTATTTTTTAATTA
Organism: Phoxinus dragarum; assembly: GCA_033366665.1. NCBI lineage: Eukaryota > Metazoa > Chordata > Actinopteri > Cypriniformes > Leuciscidae > Phoxinus > Phoxinus dragarum. Next base: position 30,004 of record JARPMJ010004388.1, read on the forward strand.
TTTAAAAATACTTATAAAATGTGTTTGCATTCGGTGTATTTTACATGCATTTTGCTGTTGTTGTCCATGTTAATATGCCTATAATGAGATTTAACAAATAAATAGTTTGATAAAAAAACTACATATTCACATATGTTTTAATTCATACACATTATTACAAACATAGCTCACAAATATAAAGTTTATAAAGATTTTTAAATATATCTGTGCCAATTTGAGTAAAACAGCAAGACCAAAAATCAGCACCAAGTCCTTTGTGTGAAGTGTTTTAACAGAGTAATGAATTAATAAATTACCCCGTGTTGATAAGGAAAATATCTGTAGACCAAACTTTAATATCGGGGTGAATAATTAAATATCAAAAGACTAAATTCTACTGTTTGTTTTTGTTTGAGCAGCTACATCAACTCCGTGCAACTATTTTGATCGGTCAACATTTTACTTAAGAATAACGTTACACAGCATTATTATTATTTCTTCTATTTTTGTAACTTAATTTTATCTGTTTGGGCATTGCAGGTGTATCAACATATCCCTCGTGTATCGCTGTTCATGTATATTATCAAATTAAAAAATAGAAATACATTTCCCAGCATTCAATTTCCCTGTGTGACTTTCTGATTGGCCAACAATTCTTTTTTCAAAGGTATCTAGTGGAAATGCTGTGACAGTATTCCTTCAAAAAATTGATACGTTAATCAGTATCGTGATCGTCACACTCATGAAAACCTTCGATTAGCCCGAACTTTATACTAAACCCTTTAATGTATGAGGTGGGAGTTTCGTTGGTCGTGATTGATGTTTATATGTGGAGTTTTTAGCTGGTTGATGGTGTCATCCACTTGATCTATTCGCAATAAAGAAGACTGAAGATGGAGGATGACGACTTTCTACTCGCTCTTCGTTTACAAGAGGAGTTTGATCAGGAGACATCGGCTGCTGGATGGAGTGATGAAGAAGACTGTCCGTCCAGTAAAAAGCGTAAGATCGACGAATCTGGTGTGATTCCCTTCTCTCAGCCCAGACCCAGTCCTGAGAGATCGCTGTCCATCGTGGATGAGTCGTGGGAGACGCTGGACCCCAGTCCGGACGTGAGAGCCATGTTCCTGCAGTTTAACGACAGGTTCTTCTGGGGGAAACTCAGCGGGGTGGAGGTGAAGTGGAGTCCGAGGATGACACTGTAAGAGTCACAAACCCAACGCACAGGATTCTGTCTAATGCTCAGCTAAACAAACACATAGACATATATAACGTTATATATATATATATATATATATATATATATATATATATATATATATATATATATACATAATATATATAGACAGACAGACAGACAGACATACATACATAGATAGACACATAGATATTTCGATAGACATATATATATATATATATATATAACTGTTATATATAGATTGACAGATCGATAGACTTGACAGACAGATCTATTGATAGTTAAGAGAATGTTATTTTTGTATAGATTACTATCTAGTTACACTGTTTTTTTTTTGTTTTTTTTTATGTTATGTTATAATATTTTCTTCTATCATATTGATGTTTTTTTCTTTCTTTTTTTCTATGTATTCCAAGCTTTGGCAATTTATTTACAATTATTTACAGTCATGTCAATAACGCAAATTGAATATAGATAGATAGATAGATAGATAGATAGATAGATAGATAGATAGATTTAAATACAGATAGATAGGTAGACAGATTTGTAGATAGGTAGATAGATAGACAGACAATGAATAGATATATAGATACTTAGAAAGATAGATATATAGATAGATATACACGTAGAAAGACATATAGACAGATAGATAGACAGATAGACAGACTGATAGATAGATAGATAGATAGATAGATATAGATAGATAGATAGATATACATGTAGAAAGACAGACAGATAGATAGGCAGACAGACAGATAGATAGATAGATAGATAGATAGATAGATAGATAGATAGATAGATGACTTTGACTTGTGTAATAACTGTAATGTCTGATAGATAGATGACTTTGACTTGTGTAATAACTGTAATGTCTGATTCCCTCAGGTGTGCTGGTGTTTGCTCTTATGAGGGAAGAGGAGGCTTGTGTTCTATTCGACTCAGTGAACCTCTCCTGAAGCTCAGACCCCGCAAAGATCTCGTACAGGTTGGTTAAATGTGACTTTCTTCACTTTTAAAGTCAAAGTGAAAATTTCTCAACCTAAGCTTTTTTCGAAATCGAAATTTCTAAAGCCTCTAAACTTTACTTTACTGGCAAACCCGTTGTGCGCAATCTTCTACATGTCATTCGATTGATAGGGTGTATTCACACCTGCCCTGTTTCATTCAATTGAATCGAACTCAAGTTCATTTCCCCCCTTGGTGCGGATCTTTTGGGCAGGTGTGAATACAGCAATCGCACTCGGGTGGGACCAAACAACCGAACCAAGACCCAGCTGAAGAGGTGGTCTCGGTACGGTTCCAAACGAACTCTGGTACGGTTCGTTTACGGTGTGAACATGAACCGACCCAATTGCAGAAAGCACTGCACCTTTTTTGACAGGGTCAGATTTTTACGATGTAATTTGGGGTGATGAAATGCCTATACATTATTGTTGCAACGGATCGCAGTTGATCTTTGATCCGTACGGACCGGCTGCCCCGCTGTTCGGCACACATGTGATTCGCGGATTAACTACAAAATTTTACCATCTTGCCAATTTACACATTCAAACCATTTTAAACACAGAAGAAGAGGCGAAAATCGGGACTCACGTGTTATCTGTGACCACAGCGCGCACGCAGAGAGAGAGAGAGAGGCGCGTTATAGCACTCGAACACCGAATTGATTCCTCTTTTGCTTTTCCTTTAGACGGACTCGTCTTAAATTCTCTGCAAGTATTCTCTCGGTTATGTCATAGTTGAAAAAGAAACCAGATGTTTGTAATTTTTTCTCGCTCCGAGCAGAAACCCAATATTCCTACTGTTGTCTGTGTCATTGATGTTAATAAAAAAGAAATACATCTTTAACAAAGATTAAACTATATATTTAATTTCTACAGTGAACAAATAGTGTTATTTTACATATAGTCTTAATTATTAATTTCTGTACCGGAATTAGACTTTGTAACTTTGATATTTCGTATTCATCTCTGCTTGTAATTTGTGTATTTGTTGTTCTTATTTTATTACTGACTGTTCACTTATTTTTAATAATGTTAGAACTTTATCAGTGAAGAGCATGCTTTCTCCGCCAGAACCGTCTTGCAGCACATCTTCGTCTTCGCAAAATCCTAATTACAACATTGTATATATAGATGACATTGTATCATATGATGCTCATAAGTTTCTTAACACCAAATCAGTAAAATAATAAAAATGGCGATACGAAAGATCTCCATAAATTGCCTGTTTTTGCACTTCCTGCTATTCCCTGCTTGAGAATGTCTGTCCAATGAACACACATGTGGTTTGGTTTACATTGTTACATTGTATTTGGTCCGGACCAAAGCAAGTGAACTAGCAGACTTTCCTGGTGTGAATACACCCATAGTTTATACTTTTCAGCAAGAAAAAGATCAAAAAGATTTTTTTAAGATTTTTTTTTTTAAATGTCCACCTTCAAGTCTTTGTGCTGTGAAATGTAATCTTTAATGATATTTATATAATAACAACGTAATAATAACTTCAATATTGTAATCATAATATTTCAAGATGAATATTTACTAGATTAAACAACTTGGATTACTTTAGTATCCATATACAATATGTGTGTGTGTGTGTGTGTGTGTGTGTGTGTGTGTGTGTGTGTGTGTGTGTGTGTGTGTGTGTGTGTGTGTGTGTGTGTGTGTGTGTGTGTGTGTGTGAAAATGTAAAAAAAAATAATGAGCTTTAAGTATTTAAATATCATCTTTCATGGTATTGGGAGATAAAGAGTGACAACTGATATGTATATGCATTTTATGCAAGTATTCTGCCATACAGTTATAAAAATGTCATCTATTTCCCTACAAGCTTTCATAATTTCATCTTATTTTTTGACCATATAAAGGACAAATTGCACATTTTCGCTTAGTTTGAGTCTCTGAATAAAATTGAGGTATTATTTTCCTAGAATCGAGTGTGAACTCAGTATTCTCACTAGCTATATAATATGTATTTTATATGAGTCATAAAAGCCATATTGTATCAAATATGATACTCAACATAAAACACATATGCATACCTTTTTTATATTTTGTGTAAAGGTTCAATAAACTGTTCCATTAAAAAAAAAGAAAAGAAAAAAGATTTATATTATTTCATATGTCAGGCATTACAGGGTTAGCACAGGCGTTTGGTATTACTGTGCACAATTCAACAATGCACCCTATTCTAAAGAAAAAAAGTTTATTTTTGTAATCTATATCATTAATCTAATAACACGTTCCACCTTATAAATTTATCTGAGGAAAATTTAAAATGAAGTTCCCTAAATGTATTCCATGATCAGTTGCAGCTTGATTTTAATGTTACTGTTTCTTTCCACAGACTCTTCTTCATGAGATGATCCACGCTCTTCTCTTTGTGACTCAAAACAACAGAGATCGAGATGGTCACGGACCAGAGTTCTGCAAACACATGGACAGAATCAACCAAGCAAGCGGCACCAAAATCACCGTAAGACCGTGAACAGATCAGATTATTAAACAATATCCAGTTGTTAAGTCTGACGTCACGTGTCAGTTTCTGAGCAATCTCAGTTGACCAGACAGTGATTCATCTTTTATGAATTGTTAAAATATTGGAGCCTGAAGACTGTATTTGTAAACTTAGCTTATAGATCTGCTATAAATGAATAGTGCTCATAAATGATTGTTGAGAAAGTTGAAATGGAGAATAGGTTTGGACCCGGAAACAGTATTCCATACGCCATGACTTAACTAGCAGAACATTATGACACCAATCTCTGTGCTGTATTGCTTCTCTTTTCACAGATATATCACTCGTTTCACGATGAGGTTGACGTGTACAGGCAGCACTGGTGGCGCTGTAATGGACCCTGTCAGAATCGCAAACCGTTCTTTGGCTACGTAAAGCGTGCGATGAACAGACCTCCCTCGGCCAGAGATCTCTGGTGGGCTGAGCACCAAAGGACCTGCGGTGGAACATACACCAAAATCAAAGAGCCAGAGAATTATGGGAAAACAGGCAAAAGCGACAAAAAGAAAGACAAAAATCCTTCCAATGAGATCTCCAAGAGTTCAAAGCCTCCCAGCAGCACAACAGGTGATCAATTCGCTATTACCACATTATTAAACAATGTATAAATTGACTTTTATTCATACAAATGTGCATAGTTAAAAAAAAAAAAGGGGGAAGTTTCTATACCACTTCTACTAGAAAGATTTTTCAAATAGGATTCATAATAGATTCAAATAGAGTATGGTACTCTATGGCAACACTATTTGTTAGAAAAATGAATCTGTGTTGAATTGAGTAAAATCTATTGACCTTTTCATCAATGAATAAGAATGAAATGAAAATGTTAGATAGGGTCACAATAGCTACGTTTACATGGACACTACTTGGCATTTTAGCCAAAAGACTATGACTAAAACTAAATCAAAATTTGCAAAATTTTGAATTGCACTGCAGTACCTATTTTGACCACTAGTTGTCATTCTTACAGACTGCACCTTTAAGTATACTTGAGCCTTAATCCCTTATTATTAAACAAAGGTATTTTAACTCACTGATCCATCATAAATATAGATCAATGGCTTAACTACATTTTACTACAGTGTTTCCACATGATGTTGCAGCAGTCAAGTGATACAAGTTTATAAGTTGTAATTACAAGCTCTATGAGCACATGAATGCTTTTAAAGGGGTGGTTGATTGCGATTTCACTTTTTTCATTTTAAATAGTGTGTAATGTTGCTGTTGGTGCATGAACAGTATCTGCAAAGTTGGTGCGCTGAAAGTTCAACGTAAGCAGATATATTGTCTTTTAAAAATCAGGAAGTTTAATGCCTACAAAAACGACTCGAATGGGACTACAACGAGATACTTCCCGGGTTTTATACGTAGCTAACCCATACATTTACATCAACCCTCCCTCCATAATATGCAAAAAATGGGGCGTGGCCATATTTCTGAGGCTTTGTGGAAGAGGAATAATTATAGTGGAGAGCTGTAGCCATGCCGTCGAAAGTGTGTTATTTTCACCCAGCTGTCATGTCTTCGGTGTTCGGGCTTCCTATGGACGCTGTAGTTCGTCAACAATGGCTACAATTTCTGTTTTATTATGTTCCTGAAAATTGCAATCGTAGCTCTCTGTGCTGCGCATTTTACGGAAGACCGCTTCCAGAATCTCCACGAATTCAATGCCGGATTAAACAAGAAACTGTTTCTAAAACATGAAGCAGTTCCAACTTTAAACGCAGAGGCAGCCGTTGTTGGGCCACAACCTGTAAGTAAGACTTAATAATTTTAAATGTTTGCATGGTATAATTTCAGACGTAATGTTTTAGTTTTATCAGGGACGTAAACAAATGCCTGCGCTCGCGTTATAGCCACTTAATTATGCTATTTCGTGTGTCTATGACAAACGCGTACAAACATTTTGAACCTGCAATTTGTAATTATGTACTAATTTTGTAAATGTATTTTCCATGTATACTTTATGAAGTAATTTTTCGATTTGATCAAGAACGTAAACCAATGCCAAAGCTGGTTGTTTATAGTAGCCAGTTAGTTCGATGCTATTTTGTGTGTAAGACAAACGTGTATAAAGTAAAAAAATATATATATATGTAATCGCAACAGCAAACTTCAGCTGCGGTATTACTCAGTCATTTATTCTGTTATATTAAATGTTTAATCAGGAGAAACCCGTATCTCAAAAGCTAACAAGTGTCAGCAGTGGCATTTTCAAGTAACAGCGTATCGAAATTATTATATAATAATAGTAGAATAGAATAATAATTTTAAAAAAAATGTACCATTCAGAAACGTTTTGTAAGAGCCGTGTTTGGGGAGGTTCTGCTTGAGGTTTTTTAACAAAAAAAAACGAAGACATGTTATATTGCACCCCATAAATACAATCATGCAAAGAAAAAAAGCAGTAAACCACCCCTTTAACAAGTCAGAATCTTGTAATTCCTGCATGCCGGTTCCCGACTTGTTAAAAAGAGCAAGTCTTGTTTAGGGCACCTCAGGTTTCCTAAAAACTCCCCTTGTTTGGCCAAACTTACAGATGGTCCTACCCCAATGTAACTTCCTGGTTCTAATAAAATGGCTCCAACACTGATAGTTTATTTGTTCACAATTCCATAGATCCGTGACTAATGACATTGGTTGAGCCAGTGATGCTATGTCAGGCCGTTTGCACAAACAAAGAGCATTGTTTTGATAGTGCCACATTGTATACTTTTCTGGACAATTAATTTATATGTATTGTGTTTCAGGCTCTGGCTTACAAGACATCAGAAATGTCATTCCATTCAGTGGGAGAGGGTTTATTCTCGGAGGGAACACGCAGACTTCCACAAACATGCCGAGTCAGAGTCCTCCTAAAGCGCAACCTGAACCTCTGGTCTCTCCCCCTGACTCTCCGCTCCTTCCAAGACTATGGCCCATTGAGACAAACTTGCCCAAAAGAGTCAGCAAAGGTGCATCGAATGTTCCCCGCAAAAAGTCTGTTAGCAACACTAATGCCTTTATCAACGTCAACGGCTCACCTGTGAGGATTTCCAAAGGCAAAGACTTAAGAGGCAAGCAGAGGTCAGTGCAAGATCTCTTCCAGGCCATAGTCCTCAAATCTCCGGAGAGAGCAGCCAGTGCTCCCGGTTCCTCCAAGCCTGCCACAGATGTAACGACAGCAAACCCTGCTAAATGTAATGGAGCATCTTCATCTAGTGCCTTAGACGCAACACCTTTTGGGAAAACAAGCCTGATCAATAACCATCATTCATCCACCACCACAGGGCCAAAGCCTGACTCTATAGAGTCGTATCTCTCCAAATATTTTGGAAGCAGTGCTAAAACAGAATTCCCAGATTCAAAGTCGAAAGCTTTCGGAAGCCCTCAAAAGTCTGCAACTAGCACACCAGGTTACGCTTCTAAGCTCTTCGAAAGTAACCAAAAGTCTGCAACTAGCACACCAGGTTACGTTTCTAAGCTCTTCGGAAGTAACCAAAATCTAGGGTCAGATGCTGCAAGCTCAGGATCCCGAAACACTGGCACTCCCCAAAGTTCACACACTTCAACTACTTCAGGGTCCAGGTCCAAGCACTCCGGAAAGCCTGAATCCAACTTTCCGAGCCCTAGAAACATTGGCAGCCCCCGGACATCAGGGACTACGCCTTCAGGAGCCAAGAAAAGATCATGGGAAGAGCATAACTCCGATCATATCTTTGATTACTTCCAGCGGACAGTCAGTGGGTCCGCCACGTCCGCAGTGCAGCAGAGAGAGGAGGTCGGAGACGCCGTTCCAAACAATCCTCCAGTCCAGATCTCCGTCCACTGCCCTGTGTGCCTCATCAAAGTACCCGAGTCTGCAATCAATGAACATTTAGATTCCTGTCTGTTGTAATCTCTGAAAACATCAAGTACAGGCCATAGGGCTTTACTAAAGCTAGGAGAGGTGTTTTCTATTGGATTCCTGTGCTCAAAACTCAGGTATAGCTGTAAATATAAATATTACATATTATTTAATATCATAGTGGTTAGACATATTACTTCAAATGCAATAACTTTGTAAGTCACGGCTCTTAAAATAAATTTAGAAGTCGTTAGCACCACAATAGCCCACAAAAAGTATCACATTTCCTTTTGTACCAATTACTGACTTATTCTACCTCAATTTTGTAAAAAGATTATTTGCATCATGGGAAGAATGTTGGGTGTGGTCAGCAGCACTGATTGACAGCTTAGTTGAAACCCAGTGAGTTGTTTGAAGAGACGTCACTGTCCTTGTGTGGGTTGACGTCCGCGGTTCATGTCGACTCAGCAGTACTGAATTTCGCTCGTGTTGGCTGTCCGCTGTGGGATTTAGATGTGCTTAGCTTTTCTGCCGGATCAGGCTTTGCAAGGTCGTTTTCATCTCGGTGTCATCAATAACAGCTCTGTTAGGTTGTCCCATGTATGGAGGCGGAGCTTGTGCCGCCTTCTGCATAATAATTTTGCATGTGCTTTGTGCCTTAGAGGAATGCACACATTCAAAAAATGAACCCCACCCAGATGTGAATATCAAGGCGTGCAGGATAACACCATGTGATAAGAGTCATGATGTATTGTTGTGTTTCAAATCCAGCGACCCGCCTCGGTAAACAATGGCTGATGACGAGGTCACGCTGCTCATGTTACACCTAGAACACGCAGATGTTAGTTTTGGCGTGGTTCACTTATAGGCCCAAGAACATAATATTGATTTACCTGCATGACGCAGTGATTTGTTTAGTGTTTGTCATGCTCCAGGCAGTGACGTAACTTATAATGTGTGCATGTGGTTTTAACATGCACTACAGGTTCTGATAAAGGCAAAACTGTGATAATGATGCATCATTCTCTGTTGGGACTGAAAAGTTTTGCACAATTTACTGTTGGCCCATTTAGGACCAGACGTTTTGTTTTAAAAATGGTTATATATTGATTCAGATGTTTTAATAAAATATTTAGAAGTTTATTAAAGAGATAGGCTAGTTCCACCCAAAAATGAAAATTCTGTTATCATTTAATTCTCACGATTAATCCTCACCCTCATTTTGTTCCAAACCTCTTCTTCTTTCTATTTTTGAAGAATGTTGGTAGTCAAACAGTTAACGGTAGCCATTGACTTCTATAGTTTATAGACTTAAATGTATATATATAATAGAAGTCAATGGCTAATGTCAACTGTCTGGTTGCCAGCATTTTTCAAAATGTATTTTGTGTTCTACAGAAGAAAGACACTCAGACGGGGTTGGAACAACATGAGGGTGAGTAAATGACAAAATTTTCATTTTTGGGTGGAACTATCCCTTAAGGTGGTTTCAAATGTTTGTGTGTTGTTTTAAATGTTATTATTAAAATATTAAGTGGATTTTCTATCGTGTTTTATACCTTAAAATTGTGCCTGATTTATATTTGACTGTTGCCTTTGTTAACGTTTTTGTTGAAATAAATGTTCGATTAATTAATTTGGTATCCCTTTGTCTTCTTGAAACACTCTAGGACTAGGTGGTATTTATTTTCATTCATACCTGATTTTACATATGGACAATTCTGGCACCTTTTGAACTCTGTTAAAAAAAAAAAAACAAGTTGGGTAGCTGTAGGTGAATTGCTACAACAGAAACTAACCCCTAACCCACACCCTAAAGTCCAAAGTATACTTAGGTCGTCCACGACTCTCCGTGCACTACCCTATTGTGTCATTTTCGTCATCAGCAGGGTCTGCAGCAGGTGGGTTAGACATCCTGTGTGAGATGCTGCAAAAGACGCAAACATAAGGGTCAAAGACGTCAATCTAGCACGTTTACATGGAAAAACAATAGAAAAGCAGTCAGACAGAAAGACGGTCTTGGTTTTTAAAAATTGAACACTTTTTGCATTGAGCGCTGCTTTTTTAGAACCCTGTGTCATGCGCGCTGCAAAATACGCGAGCGCAGCGGTCAAAAACTACCATTTAGAGCGCTTTCATAGAAAAACAATGGAAAAACAGCTCAGTGAAATCCAAAACCGTATTCTGTGTGAACGGCCCCTTGCAAAATAAGCTCTAGTCAAGCTCAGACATTTTAATAGTTATTAATTACTTTATTATTAATTAAAATGACTTGTCATTGTGTAAATAATTAGCAGGATAGAAATAAGTGTAGAGCTGAATGGGTGGGGCTTGATCTTGTCCAGCTCCACCTCTGTGGATCAAAGGGGTGGGGCTTAACTCAATCAGGTTTAGGGAAAGAGTTAAGGTGTGGTTGGACGTCAAGCTCCGCCCATTGGCAGCCTCTCGAAGTAATGGGTGTTAATTTAATCTTTGGAAATGCATATTATCAGATTTATTTGTATTTTGTTAAACAGGGTGGAATGTTTTAGTTTGTAATACCACAAGTAATCACATGTCTGTGCTGTTTTTCCCCACCCAATATTAGTGTCACTTCCTGGAGGATGATTGAATTATGTTAGGACATATGATAAGGGCAAAATGTATAATGAAGATATATAATGAATGGATCAAAGTGATAGCATTCACTGTAAGGCACTTCATGTGGACAACATGTGTTGATGTGGAACAGAACATAGAAATGACACAAGAAACGGTAAAGAAAGGGTACTTTGGAATTGTTTGGCTGATTGTTAATTTTTAGCTAATTGTTTTACATTGTTGTTTTTTAACATGACAAAACGACCTTGTGGTCACTGGTCGGATCTTTATCCCAACTCACTGAGTCACACAGATAACAAGTTTCAGCCAGATTGTAGATATTCAGTTCATTGGTAAAGAAGGCAGGGAAGTTTAGCAGTGTGTGTGTGTGTGTGTGTGTGTGTGTGTGTGTGTGTGTGTGTGTGTGTGTGTGTGTGTGTGTGTGTGTGTGTGTGTGCTGTCTTTGTAATGGCCTCATGTCAATGCTTTGTGTCCAGCTGCAGCAGGGTGTGTGTGTGTGTGTGTGTCAGAGGGGCGGATCCGTGGCCGATCGCGGTCACCATCTGCCCGCCACTGACACCTTTGTTCCATGTTAGGATCCCGGCCCTGACCTCACCCTCAGTCAATTCATCCGGCCATTTCCTGCCCATGTGTTCTTCAAGCCAAGGTCTTAGCTGCCATTAGAGGATTTCACCCAGTAATCACAATTACAATGCTAAATTAGAATATAACACACATACATGCATGCAACACATTTATATTATATCAACCTGCACCTATACTAAAATTTTCTAAATGTCATAATCACTTATTAACAAACAAGTATTCATTATTTCAATGAGCTCATTGTTTCTGCCTTAAATTATTACATTGTTTAAATTATATATTTTTAGCAAACTGATTTTGTATTTATACATTTCTGAAATACATAGGTAACTGCCAGAGGTAACTGTCTAAGTTATGTATTTCAGAAATGTATAAATACAAAATCAGTTTGCGCTCTGATAATAACAGATCACTCTAAAGTGTAATGTGGACTGCATTTTCTGTAAAGCTGCTTTGAAAGGATGTGTATTGTGAAAAGCGTTTCACAAATGTGAATTGAATGTGAATATTTATAAAAGTATGTTTATTTTTAACACTTCTTAAAGTGAATATAAGTATCTCTTTTTTAGAACAGAATATATTTATATGTGTTATTATTATTTTAAAACACGTCAGTAACAAACCAAAACAATATACATGTGATGAAAATGTAGGTTACCACACAATAGCTCCGGCTGTGCTTTGATCAGAAGAAAAGATTAAATCAGAACTTAATGCTCATGAATATTCAATGAGCCTCCTCTCCGTCATTGGCCACGCCCAGTCTGCGCTGGGTCTCTTTAAAGCGAACGGAAGTGCGAGTTCCAGCCCGACAGATTATAGGTGTTGTTCGGTTACATGGGTTTTTCGACGTCAAGGTGTAAAGGTCTTTAAGAAAACTATCATATGCCGTTACTGTACCCTCGACTGTAAGCAGAGCGTGTTACTGGTGAATGTTAGTATGAATGGTAAGGTTGGGAATGGAGCAGCGGGCGGTGTGCTGGCCTGTATTGAGGGTCTGCCGCCTCTGCCCAAGAGCCTGAGCGGACTCCTCAACTCCAGCGGCGGCTCGTGGAGGGACATGGAGAGGATGTATGTGAAGAAGACCATGATTCAGGACGACCTGAGTCGAGGAAGGAATAACACGGACAGTCTGCTGGCGAATAAACCAGCTAACCTGGATGCCGCCCTGGCTTTGCTTAGAAAAGAGATGGTGAGTGTGTACGGAATAGTGAGCAACAGCTGTTCTCCTCTGACTGCAGGCGTTCATTTAACTTGTCAGTGCTTGTGAGCTTACGATACTCGAGACAGCTTGTTTTGGACCTCGTATGAGCGAATCGAACATATTATGGAACGCCAATGGTGTCAAAAGTTCGTTAACGAACTTGATGTTCATTTTGAAATATTCGAACGCGCCTGTGATTTTTCGTTTCGAATGTTCGGACCTAGTCTGCGATTGATGGCACACACACACAAAAAAACGTTTTCTTCGAATGTTTTGAGAATTTTTTGACTTCAACACTCATTTCCAACCATGTTCCAGAACTTGCTTGTGATCCCAAAAATTATAGCTACAAATGAAAAAAAAAAATGCCCCCCAAAAATGTTAGCTTCTAATGATAATATATTAGTTACGAACGGAACATTTGTGTTTGACACAGAAACATTTAAATGAAACCTAACTGTGACATGATGTTCAAATCATTATATATACATGCACATACACGCATATTGAATGTCTTAACTTACATATGCCCAAAAGGCTTTCCTTCAAATGTTTTGAACATCACCCTGATATTTTTTTATTTTACTGTTTTTGAACTCGATCCGTATGTTCCGATTGCTCCTGTGATGAACAAATAACTTTGGTTTGTTCGTTTTCGTACTTCCCTCTAATGCCCAAAATGTTTGATTCGAATGTTCGGAACTAGTATGCGAAGGCCAATTTTTTTTTTTTTTTTGCTTTGAACAAATGTTTTATTTTAAAGTTTTTAACTCTTTTGTGATACAACAATGTTCGGTTCGTACATTAATAACTTTCCTTGATGCCTAAAAATGATCAGTTCGAATGTTTAAAATGTGCCTGCCTGTGATGAACAAAAATGTTCTGAACTTATCTGTGCTGACTAGAACCATTACAATGTCAGAACAAAGGTAACATACGATTTGGAATGCAAGCTCGAAATGCACATTATATGACTTGCCTAAATACCACAGGTAGATTTCAAAGTAAACGTTTGTTCTAGTAGGCCGTTGTCTCTTTGATCTCTGCAAGTACTCATTCCAGTTTGTGTTTGCGCAGGTGGGTTTGCGGCAGCAGGACATGTCCCTGCTCTGTCAGCTCTGGTCCCTTCACGAGTCCATCCAGGAGTACAAAGGCACCTGCCAGGACCTCTCCGCTGTGTCCAGTGCCGATGGGCCGTACGGGATGGAGAACGGCTATTTCGATGAAGATGAGGAATATTACACTGAATCCGGTCTGACGCCAACCGAAACGGCGGATGGAAATGATACATCTCCTAAAAACGGGACATCCAAGGACAGCTGGATACATGACTCGTTCCATATCACAATATAAAACGCTTGATTTTTTTTTTTTTTTTTTTTTTTTGTCTTTGATGAAAACAAGCTGTGCCATAATTTTGTTTGCTGGCATTTAGTATTACAGCAGACTCTTTCTATAGGAAATATAAATTGAGGATTATTATTTATTGTATAATATACAACATAGTATTTTTTTCTTCCTGATTTAATCCACGTCGGAAATTTTATAAGATAATTTTTATAAGGGGAGAAGCATATCATTTCATAATGATGTTTACAGTAAATCATGTTTGAACTTCTGTTGGTGGATTTATAGCCGTCGGTTTGACGCTTCACCCCTCCGGTTTTAGAAAGGTCTTATTTCTCGCGGAGCAGTCGCTCGCTGGGTGCTTACAGGAAACAGGGGTTTGTTTTTATTGAACATATGAATTCTGAATAATATGCTGGAAGTGCTACCTATTCTTCGCTGAAATGTAATCCAGGATATAACCAGCACTAAAAGCTTGTGACAGCATCACCAAAACAAAACTCAAATCTTCCAGTTTACTATTGTATTGCGTAACTCATTATGAACATATCTATCTATATACTGTATAAGTAAATCGATAACCAGCTCCATAACATTTCCATAGCGTTTCCTTCCCAACTTATGTAAACCTATGCTAGATCATGTATTGTAGATGTTTTATTTATTTCCTTATGATTGCTGCTTGGATTCAGTCTTCCATTGCACTTGCAGTGCATATCATTGGAGAATCTCTTTTTGCATAAAGTCGTGTGACGTACATGAGGTCACCTGTATTCAAAATGTGGTATAATAAACTGTTTTAGCAAGTGCATATGGCCATCAATCCACCAAACCTTATGCATATTGTGAATGTTATCATAGCATGCCATAATGTAAGCATTTTCTTGGTGTGTGGGTGAATTGAATGCCTGGAATTCAAAAAGTGCATCATTATGGATCATCTAATTCTGACTGAGAATCTTCAGAGATGTTTCTACACGAATAATAATATCAGCAGAGAGAGAATCTGTTCTACCTCTTGTGTGTTTGAGCTCTGAAATGTTTTTTTGTCACACCAGCAGACACAATCAAGCCGCTTTTTATAATTCCCAGCATTTCTGATTCAACTTTAACACTCTTCCATTTTGTAACCTGCTTATTTGGCTCAATTCTGAGAGGGAAAAAACAAGGATCTTGTTATGCAACCACAAGGCTTTAGGTGCTTTGACCAAAAACAGCACTGAACTTCACACATCGTGCCTTGACGCACCTCGGCGTTGAATCCAGGTGTTTTTTTTTGCCATTTCTGGCTCTTCTGTTATCGTATAATT
Source organism: Phoxinus dragarum (assembly GCA_033366665.1). Taxonomy (NCBI): domain Eukaryota; kingdom Metazoa; phylum Chordata; class Actinopteri; order Cypriniformes; family Leuciscidae; genus Phoxinus; species Phoxinus dragarum. Next base: position 45,573 of record JARPMJ010004388.1, read on the forward strand.
TCATATCTACATCCAGCATCTTCATTTCAGTCCCTCTCGTTATCAGCGGAACGTTCCGGCCTGAAAATGTCTCCTAATTATCTTTACCCCCGTGGTGATTTATTGCTGTGATCCTACTCGGAAATTCCCGCTCGGTTTTCGTAATTTGCATAGAAGTCGGTAAAAGTAATTTTTGGCCCCTTTGATCTCTGTGGTTGGTCGTGAAATGATTTCTGCTGTTGTTTTGTATACAAAGATGCAACATTATTCTGTTAGATGGCTTTTGTGTGTTTGACTTTGATGTTTTTGGTCAGTCCAATGTTCTCGAATGTGTTTTTCAAAGTTGTCAGATGTGTTTGAATTATTAATTGATACAGGAATTATACATTTTGTATGTTTTATTGTGTGTGTGTGTGTGTGTTAGCTATATAAAATAAATATAATGTATTGTCCTTCTGTTTTTGTTGCTACTTTTCTGTCACCTTAGAATTACATATATATACACATACGTCAATAAACGTTTCAGACTGCTTAATTCAGTTTGGTTATCTTTTTTAATTAGCATCTTAATGCAATTTTGTATAGAGATATCTTAACTTCTGGGAGCCTGTTTTATATGTTAAAAATTGCAGCTGATTTGCTCTAGTTTCATCCATCACATTGGAAATGGATAGTCAGATTCAGTGCATTGCATTGTTGGATACAGTATTTCACACATTAAATTATTTTATAGTGTGGGTCATTCATCTCGATTTATTTATCATATGGAGAAAATGTGCATATTCTGCATATACTTTAGTATATTACTGTGCAGCACAGTATGCAAATGTTCTGTATGCATATAATATCAGGCTGACCTACATAAGCCTAAATGAACATTAGCTTACTGTGCGGATTATCGTCTCCAATAATGCAATGCACTCCATACAACCTTATATGCTTTTTTTAATGTGATTTACCTGCTGTTAAGGCATTTATACACAGATATGGACAAAAAAGATTATAAATTGATTCCACTTGACTTGGGGAATTAAACATGCAACATAATAAAGTAATGTACTGTTTGAAATGTTTACTTGGAATAATGCTGGAAGGCAGTTTTTAAAGCGTTCAGACAATGTACAATTATAAGGAAAATATAGGTTTTTGAATTTTAAATGATGTAAACCTATTCTAGACCCAAAAACAAAATGATGAACCTGTAAATAAGAATAATAAAAATAAAAAAACTGGCAGGATGCTATAAAATGCTATGCTATAATCATAAACATATGGCTATATGCTGTAGCTATAGTAAGTTATTATAGTTATGTTATATTGGCATAACACTGTTATTGACCTGATCTGGCAGAAACAAACTGACAACGAGATAAAAAGTCACAAGATCATGTCATATATTGAGGAGATGCATATGTTGTGAGTCTGAGTGATGATATTATGATATTCCACTGCTCACAGGTCTAACTGTACTTTCCTGAACTTGATATCAATAGATATTGTGTCAATACTGATACAATTACAGTGTTCTTCAGCGAAAGGGAGGCTAGATGTTGGTCTTTATTGTTTCCATATGAGGGTGTTTTATTGCTGTGCGCTAAATCTCTAAATGGAAATCCACACCTGAGTTTGGGCCTAAGCACCTGTTCAGGAGATTGAGTCGGATTACTGTAATCTTTATTGAATGCGTCCGCGTCACGTTGACCAGGGATTTTCCTGCTCAAAATGCAACAAGGGAAAGATGTGTTGCCCATGCAGCCGAGAACGTGGTAAAGACGCCATACGTCTGTTATTAGCTTGAAAAGATTAATGTTGACCTTTTGGAACTATTGGAAATTTGGAAAAATCAAGGATTTAAAGTGATAGTTCACTCAAAAATTACAATTCTGTCATTAATTACTCACCCTCATGTCGTTCTAAACTCATAAGCCTTTCATATATCTTTGAAACACAAATTAATAAAAAATTTAATGAAACCTGAGAGATTGCTGAAAGTCCATTCCACAAAAACTTTCAAGCATCATTGTAAAAGTAATCCATATGAATCAAGCAGTTTAATCAGACTTCAAGATAATCGGATGATAAACAGATTTAATTTAGGCTTTTGTTCATATGTAAACATTGATCAACGCACATACATAGCTCATTAAATATGGTAAACAGAAGCTCAAATGTGCTTCCGTGACACGCAAGAATGAACCTCATTGGTTTGTAATGTTCATTTTTGGATAGAACTATCACTTTAATTTTAAATGACATTCAGGCCGCATAATCTTTTGATGTCTAAACAGCAACATGGGCTCTACCAATGGTGTGAGTTTGAGGCGGGTCTATCCTCTTGGTTGACCAATGGAATATGGGGAGTGTTTGAGAACAAAAATTACTATTGCAGTTTAGTGACATTAATGGAGCAGTATTACATACTTTAAGTGAAATAAGTGTACACTTATAATGAAGTGTTTGGTTTGGTTTGGTTTGGTTTGGTTTTTGTGGTCAAACATTTTTGAGATTTGAATTCTAAAGGCCCACTTAACTGTCTGACAAGCATTTCCATACTTAAATTTGTTTTAAGTGAATATATCCTTGACCTTGTGCACAGAACTGTGGTTATCACATTACAGGAACCAGAGCCGGTTGAGTTATTTAAATGATTTACAACTCAATATCAAAATCTCTGCTATTTTTGTACCTCTTATTTTTTGTTGCTAGAAAATACCGGCCCTGTGTTGTTTAGTAGTTGGCCTCTAAATATACAGTATAATATAAATACATTACATATAATAAATGTAAAATGTAGCCTATTGAAAATTATTTAAATAAAAAAAAGTAGTTTAAGAATGTAATAGTTACATCATTGCATGTGTATTCTACCATGACTGGAACGCTGTATTGACCAATCATCATCCAGTAAAGGAACTATGCATTAAAAAATGATATTTTATATCAGTGGGATTGAATGTAGCCATATTTTAAGTTTTCTTACTTGTACTCACTACTAAAAATGATGTTGAATTTTTAAATGTACCCAGATAGCATCTGAAAAACACAACACAAGAATTTAAAGAATGACTGAAAGTAATTGACTTGAATTTAGAGTGGAGCCTAACCTTGCATTCTCTTCTTATTGGATAACTTCATTTCGGGATTAATTTAGCGTGCCATCTGACTCCTAAACAATACTGACACAGACTGAAGCAGACACACAGAGACCCTTCAGACCTGCACACTGAGACTGTACAACAAGATACCAGAGTATGATCATTCAGCAAAGATATTACAAAAGCTGTTCGGACTTGTGGACATTCAACACTGACACTGTTTATTCACAACAATCTACAGGTGTAAAAATATGCCATCTATCTATTCATCTATCTATCTACTATCTATCTATCTATCTATCTATCTATCTATCTATCTATCTATCTATCTATCTATCTATCTATCTATCTATCATCATCCATCTATATCCATCTATCTATTCATCTCTATCTATCTATCTATCTATCTATCTATATCCATCTATCTATATCCATCTATCTATATCCATCTATCTATCCATATCTATCCATATCTATCCATCTATCTATCTATCTATCTATCTATCTATCTATCTATCTATCTATCTATCTATCTATCTATCCATCTATCTATATCCATCTATCTATCCATATCTATCTATCTATCTATCTATCTATCTATCTATCTATCTATCTATCTATCTATCTATCCATCCATCCATCCATATACACCCACCCACCCATCCATCCATCCATCCATCTATCTATCTATCTATCTATCTATCTATCTATCTATCTATCTATCTATCCATATCCATCTATCTATCTAATCCATCCATCCATCCGTCTGTCTATCGAATTCATTGTAATTATATTTTAAATGTCACCCCATCATGTATAATATATATTATAATACATACAGTTTATATATTATTTTTTAACTTACCCTATAATACCCACAATCCCCCTCAGCACTGCACCAGAAACACTAAACCGTTACAAAACATTAAGCACCGGTTTCACAAAGAAGTGCAAGATTTATTCCTGAGTTTGCTCACAACAAGTTGCACAAGTTCATTCTGGAAGTCCACACTTCACATTTATGTAACAGAGATAAATTACACAAGTCCATACATAAACCTGGCAATATAAAGCAGACATTCAGATCATTACAGTATTTAAACACATCATGTCAACAGCCATCTGCAGTATATCTGAGTCAACGTCTTCTCTCAGCACAACTAATGGAGGAATTTAACAAATGCCCGCAGGAATGTGAAGCTGTGCCTTCAAAGTCTTTATAAACATACAGGATTTCATGGAAACTGCAGGCCGGCTCTATATAGAGCAGTTTCTGTGTATGAGGAGAACTCTCAAGTGAAAACAAGTTACCGGTCTTCAAAGGGGTTAGCTTAGTACATACCAGACATGTATGCATGTTAAAACTCATAACCATGTGGTACCCATAGTAAAGATGAAAAATTTGCTCTTGATGACCTCATTTAGTTTCACAATAAATTCCTTTGCAAGAAAACATCTTGATCAAACAACATCTCTGAAGTAATGACAAGCATGTCTCTACATCAACTGAGATTTAACAAGGGTAAACAGCTTCATAAATCAAACTTTCTGTCTCACTTACTCTTGAATCAATTCAGAACAACCATTTATATTTAGACAGGACTGTTTTGGGTACATCTGGTCAAAGGTTTGAGGACAATCCTGATGGTGAAGTCCTCATGTTCTTCTAATCTAGAGCATTGACAGATAGTCTTGTGAACAGACTTGCAGTGTTTTTAAAGCCAGGGCGACACACATCTCCAACAGCAAGCCTCCACACACCCGCCAAGAGAGACAGACGCCGGACTGCAGTTCAGAATCACTGCAACATGGAGAATGATGCATCTTTAAAAAATCTTATCAGTTTAAAACATGTGCCAGTAAATATGTACAATTAACAGTTTTGGGGGGGTAACTCATTACAAGTAACTCGAGTTACGTAATCAGATTACTTTTTCAAGTAACTAGTAAAGTAACCGCATTACTTTTTCAATTTACAACAAATATCGAAGTTACTTTTCAAATAAGTAACGCTAATTACTTTTTCCACATTTATTGACTGACAATATACCCATGTTGAGAGAAATAAAGTGTAGTTGAGTGTAAACATGATGGTTATTTTAGTTCTAGATTAAATGTGCACATGCATTTACTCATCTCACTTGCTCAAAAACATTCAGTATTTCTCAAAATGAATAAAAACAGATAATGCAATCTCAGAAATGAACGCAAAACTTTTAGAAATCACTATATTAAATTACACAAATGTACTTTATGTATTTAATCTCACTTTATTAACCCAATGTCTTTGCTGCTGACTTTTAATGATCTAATTCAACCATACTAATAAGCAAAAATGACTTTAGCTTAGATTTAGAAATAAGAGTGTTGAACTTCCTTCCTTACTGTTCTTTAATCCAGAATGGCAGCACAGCTGAAAGGTTTGAGAGAGTTGCGCCCTCTACTATACACGTGTAAATATGCATTTCCTTCAGCCTGAGGCTTATTCATTTCCCTTTTGGCGTGAAAGGGCCTTAACATTTGCCAAAAATAAAAAAATGTTGTTGCTGTTATTAAAAAAACAAACAAGCAAGCCCAGCCAGGTGAGAAAAAAGAAACGCAAAAGTAATTGTAATGCATTGCTATTCATTAAAAAGTAACTTACTTAGACTGTTTTGGGGAGTAACACAATATTGTAACACATTACTTTTAAAAGTAACTTTCCCCAAACACTGACTGTTAGTATTCATGTTGGTTTGATATGATACAAAAGCTTGTTCAATTTAGAACCAAAACACTCATACTTTTGACATCCCTACAACAGTGTTGGTGAAACATCTGGGTTACACTTTATTTTAAGGTGTCATTGTTACAGCGCAATTTATATATATATTATATATTTATATATATATATATATATATATATATAGTATATATATAATATATATATCTATATATATATATAAGTTCTGAGTAATATTAAGCAACTACATGTACTTGTAGGGTTAGGGGGTAGGATTAGGAATTGGGTTGAGGGTTAGTTGCATGTAATTATGCATAATTTACTGTTATTTTTATGGTACGTACATAGGACACTGTAAAAAAAAAAAAAATCATCAACAACATCTGTTCAGACCACAGGAACTTCTGAGAGGTGACCTGTACCTCCAGGACCTTACGCAAACAATCTAACCCTCCGTGTGAACGCATGTGTGTGGGAAACTGTGCACGTGGGAGTGGAGAGATAGTATTTACTTTGGTTCTGTGAGTGTTATGCGCACATTCCGCTTTGCCTCTGGGGTGTTTACGTGAATGAAAGAGAGTGTGCGCTTATCTTGTGCTGCCAGTGAGAGCGTTTAACTTGTGTGTGTTCCACGAATATATAGTGTTTGTTGATCTTTACCTCGTATGGCTTGTGAATTGGAGGTCAGAACGAACAGTCGTATGAGGCCGAAGCAGAGCGGGGAGAAATCGTTGCTCCCAGATGACAGCCGGGATCAACAGCACTTTGCCGTAGCCGGACAGCAGAAGTGCCTTTAACAGCGGAGTGAATTCAAAAGAAGCACCAGAGAAGAGCCGCGTCGTCCAGAGAGAATGACCAACACACCTGTGCAGAACACGGCCAACTCTAGAAACCAAACAAAGCAAAGGCTGTTAGGCTGAATCTCTGCATTAGCACATTATTTTCATGATAAACTAAGCACATTTTAACTGAATTATTTAACTGAAATGCACTATCTCACTATGTCTATGTGGTGTTTATATATTGCATTTAAAACAAACCATGTGGCAAATTCATAAATCAACACCATTGCCACCTCTTTAAACTGCAGTGAACCGAAGACAGTCTCAAAAATCGTTGGTGTTTCTGACGTCACAAACTACTTTGTAACCAATCAGGTCAACGTGGTGATCGTCAACGAGTGGATCTCTGAGCTGGTGAGTGAGTGGAGGTGGGGCTCAATTGCATATTCATAGAACTGCGTATACTAATTACTAATATATTTGTTTATATGTTACGATGTTGTGAACTTAACAATGTCGACCCAAAATTGGTTCAGAGGCTGTATCTCTGCCCAAACTTTGATCAATCGCAAATGAAAATTGGGTTTTGAAAACACGTTTTTGAATAGTTTAACTGTTTCTGCCTTAATTATTACATTGTTTAAATGAATTCATTTGTAGCTAACTATGATACATGTACATTTCTGAAATACATAACTTAGACAGTTACCCTCTGATAACAGATCACTCTAAATTGTAATGTGAACTGCTTTGAAACAATATGCATTGTATTATACAAATAAATGTGAATTGAATAGTTTGTCAGAAAATCATGATCTCACCAGGATCGGGACGAACCAGAAATGGTGCAAAAGTCGCTTCTGTTCCAGAGATTGTGTCTTTCTAAGAATTATCTAATCTGAACTTATTAAATACAACATGCGGTGCTTTATATATACAAAATCATTTTGAGTTAATTCTCACCTGAGCTACTGAACTTTGAACTTTCGATTAATCAAAGAACCCTGCAAGTAGCACAGCTGTTTTCTGGGAGTTAATGATGCTGAAAATTCAGCTTTGCATCATAGGGATGCATTACATTTTAAAAAAGCAGTTATTTTAAATTGAAATAATATTTCACAATATTACTGTTTTTACCTGCATTTTGATTAAATAAATGCAGCCTTGGTAAGCATTGACTATGAACCCCTAAATACTGTATTTCATAATACCTTCAAAATATGCATAACTTGTACACTACTTTGTGCTACCCAACAACTCAATTAGCGCATCCAAATAATTCCATCCAACTAGTCAGTGCCAAACACAATGATGTTACCCAGTGCAGCCAGTGTAAACATGCAATAAAACTCCCATTCTTTGGTGTAACGGATGATGTCAGCGGGGGTCATTGCTGGGCTGGGACCCCCTGCTGGAGGGACCAGCGCAGATACGCCTCACACAGGCAGGCAGAACACACACAGTTTCCAGTGGATCTATGAGAGAGAGTAACAGAGGATGTGTTTACAATGGAATACTATGCTTACTATTTTTGCAATATGCAGTCTGTATTCTGTGCACAGTGTGACAATTAGTAGAAAGCACAGGTACGTCTGTAAGATGTCTGCTAAAGATCTGTTAATCTGGAAAGCATCTGCTGTTAAAACATCTGAAACATCTAAAATTAGGCTACATCTTAGAAACATCTAAATCTTAAACATCTTTAAAGACATTTTCTAAATGTATATATGACATCTAACAGGAAATGTCCTAGAGACGTATTGCAGATGAGCAAACACTGAATAAAATACATCTTGCAGATGTAAATGCAGACATCAAATAGATGTCTCAGAGATTTACTTGTGCTATCAGGGTAACTTTCTGCAGACAAATTTTTTTCCCAAAACAAAAGTAAAAATACGTTTTACTCACATTGATCTCAGTGTTGAAGAGTATATGTCTAAACGCCTGGGTTTTGCATAGAGTGGCATCTATCAGAATAATAAACTGAGCTCATATTCTATGTATTTGTCAACCGGCTTCTTGCATGAACTCTGCAAAGGAAAAATAATAATAATTAATTTACAAAAACATATCTACAGATATTATGACAATATAGAACAAAACATCAATTTCATAATTTTGTTATGTCTTATTTTAAGGCATTAAATAGCCTATAATGTATTTGAAATGCAGAAAATGTGGAAGATGGACTTCATTTTAAAATTTTCATTCATTTAAAGGTAAGTTATTCTTCTTTAAGCATTGTCAATAAACAGCAGTTTCACCCTATATTATTCGTTGTAATTTTTCTTCTTTTTTGTCAGGCATTATACGTTGGCTGTGTTTAACAGATGGGGGTTTCAGCCAGGAAAAATATAAATACAGGAATAATATAATGGGAGTAAAATAGAGACAGATATCAGAGGGCTTCCCTATGCATTACAATAGGCCTAAACTGTGAGCATGCAAACGTCCTCAACAGACCAGATAAAACCAGACTAAACTAGAAAAGATTATGTACTCACACATCTGGTGAGCTTCAGTATGCCATGGCTGTAGTCTCGATGAAGTTCGGTTGCATCTTCGTTACACTCGACGCTTTTGAACAGTCCCGATGCCATTCTCCATATGACAGCACGAAAACACGCCCTACTGCTTCCTGATCCCTCCATTAGAGGCGGGGGCTATAGCGTCACTGACGGGAAATGTAGTTTTTTTTCACCACAATCACCAACTGCCGGAAGTGGGGATTTAGTTCCACGCAACTACATTACCCAGACTACTATACCGTTCCTCACCTGCTCATAACATTATTACTCACAACATGGCACCTGCCGGCGGGGGTGTTGTGCTGGCGGCTCTGTCGCTGCTGTACTTATGCGGAGCTATTTTATCCAGCGAGTATTTCTCCACCTTGACTTTCTTCAACAGCGACCTTCACAAGCACGGCTGTAGCTCTCCAGCCGAGTGGGAGGAGTATGCGGCGGACTGCGGTGAGCTTCTGCCACGTCCTGATCTTTCTGATGCATATCTCAATGTGATTCACTCTCTTCCGCTTACAGTGACATGATGAGCCTAACGGGATCATACAGCAGAAACTCACCATCATACATGCAGAAACTCACATCATACATGCAGAAACTCACACTCATACATGCAGAAACTCGCATCATACATGCAGAAACTCAGCAATACTCTATAAATGCTAGTAGAAACTCAAATAATGCATCCCAAACTCTTGTGCCTCATGCATATCCTTCTTAATGCTATATAAACATGCTGCAGGAAAACTTAAATTGGTGTGTCACTGAGTTTCATGATCGCTTAGTTTCAGCAGATGCAGCCTGGCATTACCGTGGTGATTTGGAAATTATACTAGGGTTAATATCATGGTAACTGACATGTAGGAAGTTGTAAATCCTGTAGTCTTTGAATATGTTAATCATTTTGGTTAAAATTGGAACACAAATAGCACAGGTCCACTATTTTCAGTAGTAACAATAACTGTAGGAGTAACTGTGCTATTGTGTCAAGCTATGGTTACCTTGGGACTTGGGATTGTTTCAGGGTTTTGTTTTGATCCAAAGAAATATCCATCATGAAAAAAACCTTATGTACCTAACTTCAGTTTGGCCTAGACTAAACAGTAGGCCTTATCCCTTATAGAATAAGACATGTTATTTTGTGTCTGAAATCATAATACGTCTAAAATACTTTTGTTGGTGGATTGTTTAAGAATGCATAAGTTACTTCCTGCACTATTCTATGCTAAATTGTAGTATGAATAGTGCACGTAGTATGTTCACACTGAACATTTCAAAAAGAAAAAGTGCACTTTAAATGCCTGGATGATGATGCACAATCCTGAGTAATCCAACTAAAACGAATTAACCGGAAAAAAATAATAATGTTGCGTCCGAAATAGAATACTTCCCTACTATTTAGTATGCGAAAAACAGTACGCCAGTATGTACACATACATAATATTTGAAAAATGGTAGGCGAAAAGTCCCTGGATGAGCTACTTCTGGCGAGATTCTGGAATTTGAATTAGATGGACACTTTACTATCCCATGAGGCCACGGGAGGGGATTTATGAATGGAGTGATGCATGCAACCAAGGGGGTAATCCATCCGCCGGAAACCGAAGCTTCCCCGGGCGCCGCCATTGGCTATCAAGCCATCACCTGCTGTTAGCATTCCATTGACTCCCATTCATTTTGGCGTCACTTTGACAGCGAATAACTTCACATCTGAGGTGTTTAAAGACTCCATTTGTCCATTATTTATTTCTAAAGAAACACGACAGTGTATAAAAGGCTCCATTACGTTGTATCTTACGTTATGGCCCTGTAGAAGCCGTTTTTTGTAAAAATATGCTAACGATTAGCATAACCACACGACTCTCTGTCGCCCAGTAGAGAAATTACCGTATAGACCAGCGGAGAAGCTCGCAAGCAATCGGGGAGACGTGGAGGCATAAAGTCAAGGGAGAAGCCCATAGAGAGTGATAAAGTTGATCTGCTGCTAGCTCATGGACAGCTAATACTCACGCTCTCCGTCTCTGCGAGATTCGGAAGGGAATGATTCTGATTTCTCTCAGCACAGCTACTAGAAGACTGACAACTGTCAGACAGGGTTGCTCACGTTATATCTACTTCATCAAGCTCAGTTTGAGCCTGCGCAGTACGCCTGGTGATCAGGAAGTGAGTGCTTCAAGTGGGCTTCACTTTTCTCCGTTGAAATTTATGGGGTTACATCTTATATACTGTCTATGGATGTAACTGATGCTGGCAGGTCACATGACAGTAACAATATGGCGGATGTAGTACGTTCGAATTTCATTAATACTACTCATATTATTCATACTATATAGAACATACTTTTTTATGTACCGGTATGTTGTGGCAAAGTAAATTCAAATGTAGTACCTACTCAAACAGTATACGATTTTGGACGCAGGAAATGCAACAAGGGGAGCAGTCTTCAAATTAAAAGATACAATACAAAACCACGTGACGGTTACAACATAGAGGATGTAGTGCGTATATAGAACATACTTTTTATGGTCACAAAGTAAATTCAAATGTAGTACAATAGTATGTCTACTCGGACAGTACGCAATTTCGGAGTTGCTCACTTCATGCACTCGACTGTTGTAACTTTCCTCATGTAGCGGAGGGGGAGAGGCTATCATGTTGTTGAATGACAAAATAAACTTGTGAAATTCATACACTTCACAGTTGAGTACATGGTGCATAGTATAAGTGCATAGTATATAATGCGTCATTTGAGACACATCCCGTAACCTTTTTTTGTATTGTTTTGGTCCCTCAGAGTCATCTATCCTGCAGTTGGAGGATCCAGACTGTGAAGAGGGGAGCAACCCGCCCTGCGAGTCCATCTTTTCACTCAATGCAGAGAAAATTCTTGTGAGTTTTATTTGCTTTATTTTTCACCGTGTTGAAGTGTTTTAGTTCAGCAATTTCAGTCCAAAACGAAAATTCTGTCATTATTTATTTATTTATTTATTTACTTAAAAATCACGATACTCCCATGATTTTGAACAGACAACTAAACAAAATAACATGTAATTTACTAGAGGTTCTGACAAATGGTAATTGCTGGAGTCTATTTAAATTGGTTAATGAATCTGAATGAATTATTTAAAAAAATGGTTTGAATGAATGATTCAATGACTCACTCATAATTAGTTAACTTTCAAAAAAAAAAAGTCCTGATGATTTGTCCTCACCCCCATGTCATCCAACATATCCATGTCTTTCTTTCTTCAGTCGAAAAGAAATTAAGGTCTTTGAGGAAAACAAAACAAACAACAGGATTTTTCTCCATTTGGTAACCAAATATTCCAATGTTCAAAGAAGGTTCAAATGTTCGACACAATCCCAGTCGAGAAATAAGGGTCTTATCCAGAGAAACGATCGGTTATTTTCACACACAAAAATCAATTATATACTTTTTAACCACAAATGCACGTTTTGTCCCATGTCTGAGATGTGCCAACGCATTGCGGTAGGGAATGGTGAAATTGTTTCATTACTAGATGAATCTGTGCTTCTGTGGACATCAGTGTTTATATCTGAACTATACACTTTCATCCCAGTTCTTCTATGATAATATGAATATTTGTAACACAGAAATTACGATCCTGTGTGGTTGAAAACACCATTTCATACCTAGATAGCCTAACTGCTTTCTCTGGATCAGCAGCAGCAGCACAAACACAGATTTGTACATATATATCAACAGATATACATCAGCAACAAAAAAACACTATAAAATGTGCTTTTATGTTGTTGTTATTTTTGTTTTGTTTTGTAAGTTCCAGTCCCTATTCAATGTAAATGTGTGAAAAAGAGCCACTGGTATATTAATAAAATGTTTATTTTTGTCTCTTTACGGAAAATGTGAGGATGAGTAAATGATGAACTATTCTTTCAACATCTGCTCTTTAAAAAACGTAGACACACGAATGAAGAGTGTCGAGCCAAACCAAAAACACTTTCTCTTCAGCTCAAAAAACATCCTCTGAGTCTGTAACTATAGATTATGGATCTCTTTGTATTGTTCTGTAACCACTGGTGGGTTTGGATTGATTGCAAGAGGTTGACAGACTTCCTGATGTGTTTTTCTTTCTTTCTTTCTCTCTTTCTGTCTCCACAGAATCAGGCAAAGTTGTTTGTCGAACAGCGTCGGTTTCCTTTCGCTGTGGAAAACCAAAATACCAATGAAGAACTTGGTGTGTGTCAAATATTGTTTTGATTTTGGACACTGTGTCGTTTGCATGTGTGTTTCTTGTATGTGATGTGAACCTCTATAACGCTCTTTTGTTTTTATTTCAGCTATAGGCTACGTTCTCATTGGAAATGGGCTCTACGATGAAGCGATCAAACACTTCTCCTTACTGCTGCAGGTCAGTTTCCAATCATTGTTTTTCTTGAATATCCTGAAATCATACTCTAGAAGTGAAAGTTGTAAAGGACAATTCATGTTGAAATATTACTGTATCAGTAATGCATACAGTTGAATGCGAGTATACCAACAGAAACATTCTTCCCCGGTTTCACAGACGAGGCTTAAGTCTAGTCCCAGATTAAAATGCATGTTGAGCTGTTTTAACTGAAAGAAACTTGCACTGACATAAATATTGTTTTGTTTTCTAAAGCCTGTCATAAAAGCTACTTAAATGTCCTTATTGAACTAATGCCTAATCCTGGCTTAATCTAAGCCCTGTCTGTGAAACCAGGCCTCTAATTTAAGGTTGAGTGGAAGGTGAATATTGTGTGCAGTGATAATGGACATATTGTAAGTATTTTTTTACAAAAGGACTGTCCTCTGTAACCTCAGGGAGATCCTGAACTGGTCAGTGCCATCTATGGAAGGGGAATAGCTTACGGCAAAAAGAGTCTGCAGGCAAGTCAGTTGTTTTAAACTATAGGTCTTTTAATGTTTCTGAAAGAAGTCTCTTATGCTCTTAAGGCTGCATGTATTTGATCAAAAACACAGTAAAATCAGTAATATTATTACTATTACTATATAATAACTGGTTTGTATTCTAATATACTTTAAAATGTAATTTATTCCTGTGATCAAAGCTGTATTTTCAGCATCATTACTCCAGTCTTCAGTCACATCATCCTTCAGAAACATTTCTTATTATGTTCAATGTTCAAAACAATTGTGCTGCTTAACTTTTTTTTTTTGGAAACCATAATGCACTATCATTCAAAAGTTTGAGGTAAGACTTAAAGGAGAACTCCGGTCAATTTTAACATTGAGCTCAATTTTTAGTAAATTTGGAGTGCTGTCAATACAGAGAACAACGACATAAATCGATGTTGCCTACACTGTTTTATCCTAGTTTTAAAATTTGCACCCTATTGACTTGAATGGGGCAAGTTTTAAACCTGCTTTTATCCTCTTAACATATTTGATGTGTCATTACAAGTGCCCAGCCATGTTGAGTGATTCCTTAAGAGTGAACACGAGTGAATCTGACTGCAGTAGATGTGAAAGATATGAATAAAAATGATGTTATATCAGCCAGCGCACATACCTGTATTTACTTCCTGTTTTCGGTAGAAGTCCAAAGTAGTCGATTGTCGAGTTCACGCGCATAGGTTTAGTTGCTATGATCACGCGCGTGAACTCGACAATCGACTACTTTGGACTTCCACCGAAAACAGGAACTAAATACAGGTATTTGCGCTGGCTGATATAACATCATTTTTATTCATATCTTTCACATCTCCTGCAGTCAGATTCACTCGTGTTCACTCTTAAGGAATCACTCAACATGGCTGGGCACTTGTAATGACACATCAAATATGTTAAGAGGATAAAAGCAGGTTTAAAACTTGCCCCATTCAAGTCAATAGGGTGCAAATTTTAAAAATAGGATAAAACAGTGTAGGCAACACCGATTTTTGTCGTTGTTCTCTGTATTGACAGCACTCCAAATTTACTAAAAATTGAGCTCAATGTTAAAATTGACCGGAGTTCTCCTTTAACAACAACAAAATTATGAAAGATTTCTATTTGAGATAAATGAACATTGTATTATTCAAATAATCATGAAAAACAAAATAATGATTTCCACAAAAACATTGATAATAACCATTATTACTAATTGAGCACCAATAATAATTGACAATAATTAAGCAGCAAATCATCATATTAGAATGATTTCTGAATAATCATGTGACACGTCTGGAGTAATTAATGTATTCAAATAAAAGTGCTATTTTATTGTAATAATATTTCACTATCTTACTGTTGTTGTTGTTTTGTTTTTTAAACTGTTTTTGATCAAATAAATGCAGTCTTGGTGAACATAAGAGACTTCTTTCAAAAACATAATAAAAAAAAAAAATTATCCCAAACCTTTTGACCAGTTGTGTATGTATGTTGCCTTGTCAAAAACTACTAAATATATCCGTGCTCCTATCGATAGCTGTACATATAAATGAAAAGAATAATTCAGCCTACTTTACTCACCCACGGTGTTGTTCTATTGCTGTATGCCCTTCTTTCTTTTTCGTACCACAAAAAAAAATTCAAATAAAGATCTCCCCTTTTCTTCATTCATATCATGGCAGTGAATAACGACCAGCATCAAGACCTGCGGCACGTTTAAATTCTGAGTGTTCTGGCGTATACGATAGGGTTTGGTGAAAAACAAACTGAAATGAATGTATTTCACGAAAATCCATTACTCGGCGTGTGCTGCCATTATATGGACGAATGGGAATTTTCTTTTTCATTTTTCCTTTTGTGGTTCCGAAAAGGAAAGACGGGCAATAGAACAACACCAAAGGTGAGTAAATTAACTTTCATTTTAAAGTGAATAACATTTTAAGGTATCTGTCACTCTCTCTAAAGGACATAAAGAATGCAGACTTGGCTCTGTTTGAGTTGAGCAGGGTGATTCGCACTGGAGCCCAACAGACCCGAAGTGTACGAGCAGAGGGCCGAGGTAAGAAGCCAGGGATTGACATTCTTCATAAAAATCAAGAAATCAAATCAACCATGGTTTGAGTGTTAATAATGAAGCATGTGATTTCAGATTCTGTCTCCTCTGGGCCGCATCAGTGAAGCTCTGTCAGACCTGACTAAAGCCATACAGCTGCAGCCCTTCAGCCCCGGCTTTACAGGCACAGAGGAACACTGCTCATCATATCAGAGGTACGCATCTGTCATGATGCTCTGTGGTTTGGGCTTTAATGGAGCTAAGGGTTATTGTAACATATAGATCACTTCATATAGCGTCTATCTCATAGCGCTGTATCTATGTGGCGTGGGTACGGGAGTCCAGGAACATCACTTGTTTGTCAGCTTCAGCACGTGAAGATATTTTTTATCATCGCAAAGTGCAAACAGTAATTATGATTGATGCATGAACAGTGTGATATGTTTTTTTTACTATAGGGGGTGTTATTATAATAAGGAATCAAATGTATATTTTGAGATAAAAGTTAATTGTACTATGAAAATATACCTTTCTCTCCAATTCAAAAATCTTGTTTTTTGAAATCATCCTGCTAGAATGACTTCTTAACTTATATGATGTTGTGACATCACAGAAATGAATACGCCACGCTACTGACAATAGACAATGGACCTTTTTTTGCACGTAACATTTTTCAAGATCCTTTAAAGAATAGAAAGTTCAAAAGAACAGCATTTATTTGAAATACAATTGATTTTTGTAACATTTTAAGAGTCTTTAATGTCACTTTTGATCAGTTTAATGCATCCTGCTGAATAAAAGTAGTTGTTGCTAAATAAAAAGAATTCCCTTTAAAAAAGTCTTACTGACCACAAACTTTTTAATTACTCTTCCTTTCTCTCATTGTTTTTCAGGGATTATATGGCAGCCATGGATGATTTCCAGCAGTCTCTAGAGCTGAAGAAGAACCAGCCTATCGCGATGCTCTATAAAGGGCTGACCTTCTTCCACAGGGGCCCTCCTTAAAGTAAAGAAACCCTTATATCACAAAAAAAGAAAATTGCAACTACACAATGCCCCTGATTCATAAAACTTAGATGTGAGATCTAAACTGAAGTTTAAAGAGATTTGCCATTTTATACTGTGCAGTAGACTATATTTACAGTAATTGACGACATTTACAGTCTATGCTAACCCTACTGAAATGTTGTTTTCTGTATGCAGGAGGCTATAGAGGTGTTTAAAGAAGCTCTCAAACTGAAGCCAGACTTCATAGATGCATACAAAAGCTTGGGGCCAGGCTTACAGGTGTGGTTCCACTGACACGTGATGATTTTAACAGTCAGACTTTGCAAATGTTCCTCTGGAGCCAATTACGTGTGTGTTTGTTTAGGGAATTGGGTGATCTTGAGAATGCTATGGAGAGCTTCCAGAAAGCTCTGTTACTGGATCAGAACCACATCCAGTCGCTCCAGCTCAGAGGAATGATGCTGTACCACCACGGCAGCCTGCAAGAGGCCATCGGCAACTTTAAGGTAAATCAATCGTGTGTGTCCCAAATGTGTACGTGTATTGCTAATAATAGACAGATATCACACGCGAGTCCCACGGATAAAAAGGATATTTAATTATTCCGAACTACCCGCAAGTGCTGAATTACTACTCGCACAGGTCAGTTTATTTGACGAATTAAACTTGTGAGGTAACGCAGCGCTGTTTCACTTGGTCTACACTATCATACTAAACAGCATTTTGCTATTTGAGACTAGCTGTAAGCTAGAGCAACATTAGAATAACATACTGATCATATTCTAACATTTCATCATGTTGAGCTATATAACATTGATTTGTTTTATGTACATTTTCTCACCTGTCTAATAAAGAATGTTCAAGAGTGGCGTCTGTCAAGTCCAAGTTAGTCACGGACGTGGATCTCTCGGCATCTCGAAAAACACTGCGCCGATATTGAGCCTCATTTTAGTTCTCCTTTTTTGCCACTAAACGTTAAGCACTATGCTGTTTTATACACTGGTGTCACGGTTTGGTACGTTTTCGATAAAGCAAAATAAATAAATGCCAGGGAAATTTCCCTTGATTTCCTTTTTTTATTTTTATTAAAATTAACATCATAAAGTATGATTTTTTTACTTTGAGCAATGATCATGGAGCTATACTTGACGCATATAAAACAAAAACAGCTCCTTATAAAAAAAATTAAATGTAATATTGTAGTAGTTATAAACAAAGGTTTATTTTATTTCAGATTAACATTTAAGGGCAGCAATTTTATTCATAATGTCGAAATAAATCGATGTAACGTTACTTGAAAGTATGTTAGGCCTACAATGTATCGCCCTGGTTTCCACATCAGCGCTGTTTGATCCGTTAATAACGGAGAAATGTGAATGCTTCTCACTAGATCTCGCAGCGATGTTATTATTTCAGTGGCAAATTCAAATGCTTTCTTTACTGGATCTCTTAGCGCTGGGTAGTAACAGTGTCGCTTGATCAAGATCGGCTCGCGCTGCTTTGGTCCAAACTTGTAAATGGTCCGTGAAGCACAAAATAACGAGTAGCGCAGTTTCGTTCAGCTTTCATTATGTTTGCCATTTGATGTTGGGCAATGTTATGGTCGCGCCAGCGTCTCTTACATTATGAGCGTGCTTGCCACGCGCCTACATTTGAAATAACGAAATTTTGGTCGGCAGGAAAAATGGTCCAATGAACCGTTCGGTTTGTAATGTGTTCCGAACCGAAAGCCTCGTACCGAACGGTTCAATACGAATATGTGTATCGTTACACCCCTGCCTCATTTAGTATACGCGGTTCTATGAATATGCAAATGAGTCCCGTCTCCACTCACTCACACCAGCTCAGAGATCCACTCGTTGACGATCACGCGTTGACCTGATTGGTTACAAGGTAGTTTGTGACGTCAGGGGGACTTTAAGAACTGCCCGAACCGCGATGTATTTAAATAGTTTAATGCACAGCTAGCCGTGGATTATACCGGTTATACCATGGTCATTTGCCAGCATTGACAAACTAAAACTGTTAATGATGTTTGCAGCACAATATTTGACCGAATTTTGACGGAAGGGTTAAATTGATGGTTAGCGTCTCTCTCTCTCTCTCTACTAACATTGAAGCTGTGAGTTTAATTACTTCAAAAACAGCGATGTTACCCCGTTGTTGCTGAGAAATATAACGCAGAGATTTTATTAATAGCAGCATTGATAAGTTGCATGAATCTTCTTTGTGCGAAGCGTGATCTATCTCTGTGTGCACGCTTCAATGAAAGCAGCGCATTAATACCGAACGGTGATTAAACTGACTGGAACTATCTGTGCATTAAACCGTTTTATTGCACACCTTCCAGCCAGTCAGAGTCGAGTATTCAGACAGACCATGGTGTAATTGCCTTTACGTTCGCAATATTAGTCCTAAAAAACATGAACTATAAATTGATTTGAACTAGAACTACTTAATTTGGTAGAATTTGTATGCCTCTGAAACACACTTTTCTTCACTGCTGATGTGACCATGATGGATGAAAGTCTGCTGTACATTATTTCCCAGTAAATATTTACTTTTAGTTGGAAATGTTGCATTACAGTAGAATTAATATACAGAAGAATATAATTTAATATAATCTTACAAGCTTCACATTTCAAATCAAAACTAAAAGCTTCACATTTATTAGTTGTTACAAACTAAGGAACGAGTCAAAAATGATCTTCTGTGGTAAAAGACACCACGTCATAGATGCTGTCTGTACAGTTTAAAGGGATAGTTCTGCCAAAAGTGAAAATTATCCCATCCTTTACTCACTCTCATGTCATTTACTCACCCCATCATTCATCTTTTTAAACACAAATGAAGATTTTTTTATTTATATCTGAGAGATAGTTGTCCCTCCATTGAAAGTTCATTCCACTAAAACTTGCGCATTTCAAAAAGTTATTAAAGAGATCTTAAAGGTAATCCATATGAATCAAGGGGTTGTAATCCAAGTGACACGACCATTTTATTAGCAGATTTAATTTAGACTTTTATTCACACACAAACATTGATCAACACGCATACAGAGCTCATCAAATGTGTTAAATTGAAGCTCAAACGTTGTTGTTTTTTTACTCTTAAGAACCCATTTGTTTTGTTTTCGCAGAAAGTAAAAAAAAAAAATCTTCATTTTTGTTTCTGAAGATGAACTTTGGAATGACTTGAGAGTTAGTAAATTATGACAGAATTTTTGGGTGAGCTGTCAGTTCTTTTACAGACTCTCGTTGTTTATTTAAATGGACGTTCAGCTTGCGTCACTTGCGTCTATTTATTGATGATCAGCTAGACTATCTTTAGTCAGGGTGACCTGTGTAGAGTTGTGCAATTCCAAAGTCCCTCATTGCAACATCAATAACATTGATTTTAAAAATGAAAGTTCATTGTTATTATGTCACTGATACGTGGTTGTTTATTTCTACACAGTATTTCTCATTCTTGTATTTCTTGTATTGTTTTATTAATTTCTTGTTTTGAATCGCAAAACAAACATGTTTTTCAATTATTCTGGTGAGATGTTGACCGTTCACGGGTGGATGTGTGTCGTCACGAGTCTTGTGGTTGTTTGTTAGTGTCTTTATCATGTTGTCTTTCAGAGATGTCTGCAACTGGAGCCCTATAATGAGGTGTGTCAGTACATGAAGGGTCTCAGTCATGTGGCCATGGGTCAGTTCTACGAGGGCATTAAAGCTCAGACTAAAGTCATGCTCAACGATCCTCTCTTGGGACAGAAAGCCAGTTCTGAGTATCTCAAAGTCAAATATCTCAGAGGTGAGAAATTAGAGCTCTTTAATAACTTTTCATTATATCATTAACAAACGCTACATAAGTGCTTAACAGATCAGTAGGTCTCAGGAGCTTCAGGATCTGTGTTAGCCAGCAAGATAATGTTACCCTTGGTGACATCATTTTTTCATCTCAGAAAAGTTAATGTTTATCATCGTCGTACGTAAATTAACTGCCCTGGAACGATCTGGAAAATCTTTATTGTTGAGTCCTGTAGTAGGGGTGTAAATATTTAAAGGGATAGTTCATCCAAAAATGAAAAACTTATCACTCTCATGTCGTTCCAAACCCGTAAGACTTTCGTTCATCTTCAGAACACAAATGAAGATATTTTTAACCCTTTGATGCATTCGATTACCGGTGTGTTTAGAGCGTTCAGTGCATCACGTGATCAAGTGCTGAATGTGCTTTCACACTTTTTCAGAGACGGACTCGCTCAGACGCTTGTCACATTTCACAACTATTTAGTGTTTTCAACCACATTTTAGGTTTCAGACATTTAAAGCTGCAGTCCGTAATTTTTTGTGTAAGTCCTTGTTTGTGTTGTGCAAAATGTATACAAGGGACTGAATCATGAATAAATGTTTGTCTTATCCTGAATCACTACTCATAGACATAAACAGAGAGAAGTAGCTTGCAGGACGCATGCCGTTCTGTTTATTAACAGCGGCAAAAGTTACGGAATGCAGCTTTAAATACACATAAGTACTAGCAAAAATACATTTAAAGTTTGCTAAATACACACTGATGTCTATGGAAACGGCAATAATAATATTTTCAATTATAATTTGACAACATGTTTAATTAATATCAGATACATATTGTTTAAGTAACTATATAGTTTACTCAATTTCTCCCAAAATACAGGAAAGTAAATGACTGGAGAACTGGGAGACAGAATAATGTTCTTGCTGAAGCTCAAGCGTGATGCGTAACACGAGAATGATCCTCATTGGCTCTCACTCGTCAAGTGACTGATGTCGCGGTGTCAATAAATGTTTATATGTGAATAAAAGCCTAAATTCAATTTCAATCTGTTCATCAATAGCCGTGTTTCCACCCCGCACGAACTTTCCTCAGGAACTAGGAACTTTGGGGTGGTACTCTGTGTGTTTACACCGCAGGAACCAGGGTCTAAATGAAGTTCCCGGGTAAATATTTCCCCCTCCGAAAGTCCCTTTCGGGGGGTGGGACTTGTGCGCTGAACATGCTGATTGGTTGTGTTCACGCCGCATTTTGATTGGATGAGTCCACGCAGCATTCTATTTTAACCGGGATTTTTAAAAAATCTATTGCGGTTCGTGGCTTAATGCAGTAAGAGTTGTCTGTCTGCAAATGGAATTTGGAATATGGAATTTAATAAAAAATAAAAAAAACACAGCTGGACCAACGACGAGGTTCAGGCTTTATTAAGCGTATTTGTGTAACAGGAAATTTTCTGCGCGTTCGTCCCCAGCCATCTCACGGTCAATGTCCGCATCGTCTAATTTTATAGCATTACGAGCTTTCTGAACACGCTTTAGTATCAGTGCTCGTCTCTTTTCTGCCCGTTTTGTTAATTACCCTCGTTAGTAAACCAATACATCACAAACAACTGCAGCACAGTTTGAATCTCCTCCATACTTATTATAAATGTGGCGCTCAAAACTGATTACTGGAGCAGACTGGGAGGAGCAGTCGCGCGCAGTTTATAATCTTCCTGGTACTTTAGACCGCGGTGTAAACGCAGAAAAGCAACCGGTCTGGGGCAAAAAAAGTTCCTGGGAAAAAGTTCCTGGGACAAATTATTCTGGGTAATTTCGGTGGAAACGAGGCTATATAAAGCGGTCGTGTCTCTTTAGAACTAATCCTCTCAATTAATTCATATGGATTAGTTTAACGATTCCTTTATGATCTTTTCGAAGCGTTAAAGGCAAAGGTTGCGTAGCTGTCAATGGAGGGACAGAAATCTTTCATCTATTCATTTGTGTTCTAAAGATGAACGAAAGTCTTACGGGTTTGGACATGAGGGTAATTGATGACAGAGTTTAAATTTGGTCAAAATTTTGTCTAGATTCAATATAATTTTTTCTAGATTCAATATAATTTTGGTGCATAGCGCTTAAATATTTTGTTTTATGGATCTTTTTTACAACTGAAATGATATGCCACATTACCTTTCAGGTTTTTTTAATGTTTTTAAAATGTATTTGTTTTTTTAATTTATTCGATCAAAAATAGTATATATATATATATATATATATATATATATATATATATATACTATAATATATATATATATATATATTATATATTGTGTATATATGTCATTTAAATAAACCATTTGGAGTTGAAATATGCCTCTGTCTCTCTATCATGTGATAGAATACTCGCGTTATTTACACTCTCACCTGGATGTAACCTGTTGCGGAGTATAATGTTGATCAAGATTTGGCCTGGAAACTTTAAGAACCACTGGGCCAAAAATCTTCCCTTCCTCATCGAGGACTATGAAGAACAGCCTGGACTTCAGCCTCATATAAAGTGAGTTTAGAAACAAAATCCGTCTTTTGGGAATCAGGCACATTTGAATCTAATTTATATGCATGATTAACTGGATATCAGAATATTTTTGCACATTGTAACTTCTCTTATTTCCTTGTTATCTCTCTTTGTCTTGTAGAGATGTTCTACCTCAGGACTTCGACAGTTACTCTGCTGAAGTTCAGAAGCTCATCTGCACAGCCGATCACCTCGGCGCACTGATGCAGTACGACACATTAGGGTTCCTGCCAAACCTCAGAATACACAGAGGTCAGGGCTCATAAAACATCACTAAATACATTAACTTTCAAGAAAAGTTTCAATGACTAAATAATACGAAATTATATCAGATATACCATGTGGTGCAACCATCAAATAAAATGAATCACTTTTTTTTGCACCTTGAATGCAAAATCATTTTTTTATTTTCAGGATTTATTTTATTATTTTATTTTAGTTAGTTAGTTAGTTTATTTGTTTATTTATTTTTTACAAATCTAGAATTTTTATTTTGAGGTCTTTAAAATCACAAAATAATACAATTACTGGTATACAAATTCTTAAAGAAAAGTTTTAATTACTAAAAAATAAGAAATTATATTTTGTTATGCATGTTAGCGAACACAATCATTCTTTTACTTTTACATAATTACTTTTAAATATGAAAAAAAAATATATATAATACATATAATTTTCAGGGTTCATATTTTTTTAAAATATCATGAAATATTAATTTATAAATCTCCTTCAAATTTCACTCCAACCACATGCCATTTTTTAAATAAGCTGAACTAACCTGGGCTTGTCATAAAACGGTAATTTAAAAACAATTATTGACTTTGACACGGTCATTTCCTGTTTTGTGTTTTTTTTTTCTGTATACTGGTTGGATTACAAATTTTTGGTGATCACAGTTAAGGCCTCATTATACTTCTGCGTCGAACTCACGCCGTAGCTACCGTCGTAGGCTGTTTGTAGCGTGCGTACCCTGCGGAGTACCCTGACGTGTACCTCTCCAAAAATGTAACAACGCGTCAATTCTACGCGGACACAAGCGCTGTGATTGGTCTGCTAGAACCCCTCCCTCGGGTTTCACAACGCTCCCTCTGCATGTGTAATTGCGCGTCAACGCGGACAACGACGCAGAAGTATAAACTAGAACCAACGCGTTGCCTACAGCGTAGAGGCTACGGCGTAGGTCGACGCAGAAATATAAATCAGCCCTTTACATGACAGATTTTGGCAGATAAATATTTTTAAATGATGAAAAAATACAGCAGTGAAGCATTTTTATTTATTTTTCTTCGAAATGATAATAAAATATTATGCCAGACTACTTAACATTTTTTAAATCGTCATTAATTTAATTTCTCTATTATAATATCAAGACCTTTTTTTTACTTTATGCCTCCAAAAAATATCAAAATGAGTTCAGAAATGAAAAACATGCCTGTCATAGAAGAGATGGTTTCAAGTCATTGTTATTTTGAATGTGTGTTGTGTAGCGATGGGCTTGGCCACCATAGAGGTGATGCAGGCCATGCAGCGCACCTGGAGTAACTCAAAGGTTCGAGTCAACGGAAAGACCAGACAGCTGCAGTGGAGAGACATGTTTGACATCGCAGTGAAATGGAGAAGGTCAGATTCCAGCCGACGTGCCTGAGCTCTGGTGAGGGTGTTACCAAGAGTTAGGCTTGACGATTGATCTTTCCTGGTGTGTGTGTGTGTGTGTGTGTGTGTGAGCAGGATTGCTGATCCAGACCAGCCTGTGCTGTGGTTGGATCAGATGCCAGCCAGGAGTCCTTAGCAGAGGATTTAACAACCACATTAACCTCATCAGGTGTTGTATCTGCCCTCAACGTGTCACTTCCTGTGTAAAGCTGCCAGCCCTAATTGCTTAACAACTTTGTTTGGCTTTTAAGGGCCGTTCACACCAAGGCCGATCGAGTTTTAATTATCGTTGTAATTCTTTATGCCACGAGTATAACGATAACAAAGGAATAATATCATTGGAATCACTTTCAGAACGATAAAAACCATTTGCAGCCCAATCAGAATTCACCCAATATTAAAACGCACAAGCATTTGTATTATGTTCAAATTCTGGGGGCAAGATCATTTTTTCATAATTCTGGCTTTCTGTCATAATTTCGTCATATCAAGTTAAGTCATAATTTTGAATTTTAAGTCATATTTAGTATTTCATAATTCTGACTTACCAGAGAATGATTTTCTTATGTGCCGGAAATGGGCTCCCATAGACCTAAAACGATTGCTCTGATTGTTTTATAGCGTTTTAATTCTTTTTTTTTTCTGTTGTTTCACAGAGGGCAGATAATAAATATCAGATATCTGGAGTATTTTAGTAGTATTCTCATCTTCGTAAAGGACAGAATACTGGTTTATCACGGGTGAGTTATGTTTGGGTTTTTGTTTTTTGACAGTAGTTTTTCAAATATATTCATTCATTTATTCACACAACTTGCACATTCATTCATAAATTCAAACATCTCATTTATTTACTTACACTACCCGTTTATTATTATTATAATTTCTATTATAATTTTTTTAATAAAAACAAAAGATTTATTTCAAATATATGATCATCAAAAAAATCTTATGTATCCTGATTTCCACAAAATTAAGCAGTTAATGTGTTTTCAACATTGATACTAATTAGAAATGGTTCTTGAGCAGTAAATCATCATATCAGAATGATTTCTGAAGGATCATGTGACACTAAAGACTGAAGTAATGATGCTGAAAATTCAGCTTTGATCACAGGAATTAATTACATTTCAGTTGTTTTAAATAGTAATGAATGTAATTATATTTGATTTAAATAAATACTGCCCTGATGAGCATAATGCATTTCTTACCATTTTGTTTTTTCAAAGTACTGTTTCCAAACATTGCTATCGTAAATCACTCAATAATTTACATGCTCTGACATCTTCGTCACACACTTCACTTATTCAGTTATACGCTTAGTTTATTTTTTCTTTTATTAACGTCCTTCATTTATTTGCACTCTTGTTCGTTTAATCTTATTCTTTCATTCATTAACTTACACACCAGCCAAACGGGTAAATAATCGATTCACCTTGTGAAATGATTCATTCATTTTTTATTCTTTTTCCCTTTACTCATGCACCATATTAATGTTGATAAACGTGTCCTCTCTCTCCATCAGGGGCGTTTAAACCCGCGGGGGCTTCAGGAAGTAAAGCAGGCTCTGGAAAATGTAAATAAAGTTGAGGATCTGCTGCCCATCATGAAGGTAGTAACATGAGTGTTAAATATGCTGCTTATCTGTACCTAATTATCACCTAATATATGGATCAATTTTGTGTTAAATGAATACAATCTTTCCTGGTTAGACAAGGTCTCAAGACAAGCATCTTTCTCACCCTAATAGATTACCAGTAATTAATGTCTGAGATATGTTTATTTTTTCAAGGGTATATAAAAACCTTTTTCTTATATTGCCATTATAAAAGTAACATTTAAACACTTTTAGTTGATTTTACTTTCCTTTCATCATATTTTTCACATGATAATATAAAATGTTCATCATAAGATTCTAATCGTGAAACAACTTCACGTGTAACAGCCTTATTTAACACATGACAATTATGAGTGTGTTTGCTCTAGGATTAGGCCATATGTGTCAGTAATGATATGAACAGTTGATAAACACATGGCCTGTTCATAATTGCGACTGGGAGTTTGTGTTTTAGAATAGCCACATTTATTTATAGATCTATGCAAGGTTTGATGAACCGCATGAAGATAGTTCCTCTGATATGTTTCTGTGTGTTTGTATATCTGAAGCAGTTCAACAGTAAAACCAGAGACGGATTCACAGTCAATTCGAAAGTGCCCAGTATGAAGGATCCTGGGAAAGAGTACGACGGCTTCACCATCACCATCACCGGAGATCGGTGAGAATTTACACTTCAACTATTCTAAAATATTATGCCTTCAAAGGTCATGTTCTTTAGTGTGTTTTCAGTTTGTGTGTGTGAAGAGGGCTTCCTGCAGGAGGAGATGATTAATGTGATTGATGTAATGTAATGCTTCAGGGAACGGATTGTGGGAATGTTTTTTTTTTTCACAATGTTTTTCACTAAATGAACACAAGAAAGTGTGATATTTAATTAATATCATAAGTAGCTCAATTAATATAATGTTTACTTACATTTATTTAAATATATGAAAAATGCCACATGGAGATTGTAGACTGTCATCACTCAAAAAAGATAACTCTGTTTTCGATTAATTGAACTGGGCAGTTTGAGGTAATTCATGAATAAATTGACCAGCCTGCTTTATAATTGAACAATAATGAATTGAAATGTATTGTTGGGGTAGTGAATTTGTTACACAGATTTGTTACACAATTTGGTATTGATGGCCCAAAACATTTTTTTTTCCAGTAATAAACTATGCATACACTGTATATACACGCACACACACACGCACAACACACACACACACACACACGCACCACACACACACACACACACAAACGTAGGGTTTCATGACCCTTTAAAAGGGACCAGTTTCTAGGAGAGGTGAGCTAAAAGTTCCATTGTTCAGTGTAGTGATGTATGTGCTGAATTATGTTATAAAGATGCTAGCAACATGCTAAATCATATTAGCAATGTGGTAAAACATGCTAACATGTTAAAACGGATTAGAAATGTTTAAATCGTGCTAACACATGCTAGCAACATGTAAAACATACTAACAACATGTTAAAACTGGTTAGAAATGTTAAGTCATGCTAGCAATGTGTTAAACCCTGTTAGCAATATGTGAAACATGTTAACAACATGTTAAATCATGCTAGCAATGTGTTAAACCCCTGCTAGCAATATGTAAAAACATGCTAACAACATGTTAAAACAGGTTATAAATGTTAAATCATGCTAGCAATGTGTTACAATGTGCTAGAAAAAGGCTAGCAACGCTTTTTAAAATAATTTAAAACTTTTAGACAAGGGGTTTTATTAAGCCAACATGTTTATGCATAACACAAGTTTATCTCAAACCTTGCTGAAGAAACGGCTAAAACTAGCCAGAGCTGGTTGGCTGGTCTTAGCTGGATTAAGATGGATCGAGATGATTTAAGATGGTCTCTCAGACATCTAAAGAAGTGTACAAAACCCCTCTAAATCCAGCCAGCTAAACAGCTTAGAATGTTGTTTTTTTTCAGATGGGAACTTTAGTTTATGTAGATTAAAAAATAACAACTATATAGATGGTCAACTTTATTAATAAAATTGTTTTATCATTCTAGTTCTCCACATGGTTCATAACGCAACAATTTGTAAAGCGTGTTTAGACAGAAGTGTTTTTACATGCTTGTTCAGGCCTTATTTTGTGTCTATGCTTATGATTTTGTTTGTGTGTGTTAGAGTGGGAAACATGCTATTTTCAGTTGAGACTCAGACCACCGATGAGAGGGACGCAGCAGTATCAGTCAGCAAATTGAAGCACTTTATAAAGATCTCACAGCCAAAGGAAAAACCCTGATGCTCTCCACTGAACTGGGGGTAAGAACATCTGTGTCTGTCAGTCTCTGTTCTTCTCACCCGCTGAACATCGATTTCACAAGCTCCTCTATCTCCTGCTAAAACCTGTCGTGTGTTCATTAGTCACGACTCTTAAAGAAAAATATAGCTGCAAGCAGCGATTACGGCCCAAGCCGGTGGCACCGCCACCCTGGTGCCTTTAGTTACACTAAAGCAGCCGGGGCTGGCGCTGCCACCGGGCTTGGGCCCTCCATCGCTGCTTGCAGCTATATTTATTTATATACTATATATATATAGTATATATATATATATATATATATATATAAAACCGCCGCCACCCCCCCCCGTTGCCTTTCGGGTTCCTGTGCACGGACGGGCAATAACGTAACCCCGCTTTGACTGTCGACGAGGGCAATATAGCCCCTATGTATCACTCGATTTTATTTAACCAAATGTTTTTTTTACAAAATATGTTATTTATCTGATTCATCCAACCCTATACTGCACTCTTTTACTAATACTATATTATATTTCATCATTTTCATGTCTTGCCCTCAAACATATCTGTTTAATCTGCTTATTTTTAAGTTACACATAATACATTGATTGAAAAAGAACTCAAACTTTTTGTTTATGGTAATATTATTTGATACAGAAAGAAATAAGTGAGACTGTGGGAGTGAGGGGAGGGTAATGACAGCCAAAGGGAGACAGAGACAGATAAGTTTTGAAACTAAAAAAATGACATCCTAACTTTGATAATGTTTAAATATACATAAAAATGCAGCATATCATTAATTGAAATTAGTGTACTTTAAAACACTTGTTTAAAATAAAAAACACATTTATACATAGTATAAAAACACTAGATGGCACAATTGTTCATTGTCTTTTCTGCTCCCCTCTCCACACACACAGACAGGGGGGGCTGTCTATGTGTGTGTGTGTGCCCTCCCTCCCCTCCCCACACAGACACACACAGGGGGGGCTGTCTATGTGTGTGTGTGTGCCCCTCCTCCCCTCCCCACACAGACACACACACAGACACACAGACACACACACACAGACACACACACACACACGCACCACACGCACACACACACGCACACACGCACACACCACGCACACACGCACACACGCACACACGCACACACACACACACACACACACACACACACACACACACACACACACACACACACACACACAGAATGGCTGGGGGAACTCTGTCAGAGAGAGACAAAACCATATTCAAACCAAAATATCTGACTTCCTGTTGGTCGAGCTAATGACTGTAAATCAGAAAGTTGTCCGGCCTCGGGAGATAAATAATAAATACCCGATTTTTGTTACTGTAGGTAAAACTAACCCCCCCCACTTTTGTCAAAAGTAACACACTTCCTGCTGCCAGTTGGTGGCGCTATAACTTTGACTCACATTAGTTACATCCATGTGATCGCTCTCTTACAACAAACACGCTACTGAAGTTTCATCAAGATCAATTAATGTATGAAGACGTTATAACACATCGTGTTTCTCTTTTCTCGCCATAATTTCGTTTCCTCGCCACGCGCCAAACTGTTCGAGATATCAAAAAGGCCCATCCGCAATTTAGCATCCTCAATGTCTTGACTTCATGCTGACCGAGTTTGGTGAAGATCAAATTAAATTTCTTGAGGGAGTATATAAAATTCCAGGGGGCGTGCGTTTTCATACAACCCATAATAGCCGACTTCCTGTTGGGCTGGCGTAAAACTTAGAGCACGAAAGTTGTTCGGCCCCGATGAGATCTATATGTGTACCGAGTTTCATACTAATTCATCGCAATATTCAGTTTGATATATGGACCAAGTTTTCGGACCCCGTTAAAGGGGGCGCTGTTGAGCCCCCCTGCCACGCCCGGCGTACCAGCTTCAGCCCGGCCCTGATGGCCGCAGGGTTCTGACCTGTGTGCAAAGTTTCAAGAGTTTTCGAGCACGTTAAGGGCCCCAAAAAGTGCCCGAGATTTTGCACACAGCAGAGAAAGGGTTAAAATAAAGCCCCCCCCTCCTCTCTCACACACCACAGACACTGAGAGAGACTGGCAAAATTCCCATCAAATCACATTCAAACCAAAATATCTGACTTCCTGTTGGTCGGAGCTAATGACTGTAAATTAGAAAGTTGTCCGGCTCGCGGGAGATAAATATAAATACCGATTTTTGTTACTGTAGATAAAACTAATACCCCCATTTTTGACTAAAGGTGGCGCTACTGAGCCCCTTACCCACGCCCGTTTCTGAAACTTTGCACAAGTGTACTAGGCAATAAATTTAAAGTGTCTGTCGAGTTTCATGCAATTTCAAGCATGTTAAGGAGTCTCAAAAACTTTAAAAAAGAATATTAAAGTTTGATGCGTTGCCATGGCAACAGTATTTAAGATATCAATAATCATTTCACAGGTCTACATCTGCCCTGTGTTTACATTATACACATAAAGTTTGAAGCAAATCGGGTAAAAATAAAAGGGTGATTTTAAAGCATTTTGAAAGTGACACACTTCCTGCTGCCAGTTGGTGGCGCTATAACTTTGACTCACAATAGTCACATCCATGTGATTGGCCTCT
>JARPMJ010004389.1:0-5000 GCA_033366665.1 Phoxinus dragarum
GAACAGCACGACCGAGTAAGATAGATGCGCAATATGAGACATGGAGCGGGTCAGACATGATTTTGACCGTTGAAGTTGAAGTTGTTATAGAAAGCCTTTCTTTAAAGTGAATTTCGTTTTGTATAAATTGTATCTTAATTTTAATAAATTTTTCATCAACCAATTGCCTGTATTTAAAGGTGCCATGTGTAAATTGTCTGGCAAAAAAAATCAAGTCATACTCCACATTCCATACCAGATGGGGGCAGTATACCTCACATATCAAAATATGTGATGTAGGATATGGTATTTTGTAAATCACACACTATAAATATGATAAAGAAGCAGAAACAGATAGTTGCAGTAAAGTAAGATATTTTAATAAGTTGAAGAAACAATAATGATTTGTGACACACACACACTCGATTTGCGCATCGCTATCATGTGTGTATTACAGGTAACGTTATTACATTGCTTCCTGATATCACGTGCGCAAACACAAATAACTATTTATATACTACAGGGCCGTTGAATGCTTGTATCTGACCGTGAAGCTCTTGTAATTATTACTTTACCCAACCTCTCCATGTCGAGTGATGCAGTAAACATCAGACAGCGCACGTGAACCGATCATCTCTACTATAGTAAAAAAAAACACGAACACTGTTGAAAGATACAGTAGGCTACAAATGACCTGTTCTCGCCACAAATTGTTCTCCATCCTTAGCGACCGAGTCATTGAATGTGAAACAGCCGGCCGCTGTCATCAGCGAGCAGCACACTCTTCAGACAACGAGGGCGCGCGCGCCGTGTTGATACCTCCGTTTCAGTTTCTCGAACCCGCGCAGTGCGGCGGTCAGAACACGAGACCATTCTGCCCCTAGATATGCGTGCGAAAGCATGGGGAGCGATCCCGGGCGTGGCAGAATGGGTGCTGAACGTTGTAAAACAGGCTATGCACTGCAGTTCGCTCGCCGTCCCCCGCGCTTTCGAGCCCGGACCGTGATGAGCGGTCCTTTTCTTATCTGATTTGATTTGTGCTTGATCAGAGCGCGGTGGTCTCTTGCCAAAGGCTTCAGCCATCCTTCCGCTCTCTTCCCTGAATTGGAATGAAGTAGTGGGCTGTACTTTCCTACTGTCTATGCTACTTTCCACACGATTGACATCAGGTTCAAGAACGCCCACAAGCCGTGCGAGTTATTCGTGTATTGCAGGTTGGCTGGTGGTTATGTTGCCCGCATACCGCCTCCCATGGCCGAAACTGGTATTACGACACCTGTCGGGCCGTGGCTAGTAATGCTAATGCTAATTAAGGTTGATATCTCTGCAGCACTATAACTTGACATTTTTTTAATGACATCATTGCCCTTATTTCTTCTCATTCTTTTGATGCGTGTAGCTCATTTTTTGGATATTTTTACCTCAATTTTTACACATGGCACCTTTAATGAATAGGCCGACGAAACAAATATAACGGAGGCGCCCGCGCGCTCACTTGCGCACGTGAACTAGAGCACATCCTAACTTAACGAAACTCAGTGTATGCCTCACACAGACAAGACAAATACATCAAATACACAAAGCTTGAAATGTCTTTTAACGAAATAATTCAAAACGAAAAAAGAAAAAGGCTACTCTCTGATAATCCATTATTAGGCTTATTTATGTGCATTTCTCTCTATAAGCGCGTTCACACGGAGATGGCGATCGTCAACTTCATCTTGGCAGCCGAGTCGACACTTTTAGAGAAAATACTTGTTTATTAATAAAAATCAATACACGTGTCACCGGATTTACAGATGCACGCACACATATTATTTCGAAATAACGAGATATTGTGTTGAAATAACATTATTATTAATAATAGTACATCTTTTAGAATAGGCCTATTTGATTGAATGCTGAATGTTGCGCTTGTTCAATTTAATAAAATTAAAACTTTAATTGTGATCATTAACATAACTGAATATTAAATATTTAGTGACCAAGTTTTGCGCAGCTCCCCGTCAATGATCTAGCAGCACCCACTCAGCACATGCTGTCCCTGCAGAGAAGCTACGTAGGCAGTGTAATTTTTAAGAAATCATTAAGAAATGAGATCGCATTTATGTTTGAATCGAGATCGTGATTTTTTTTCGATTAATCGTGCAGCCCTACACTCAATCACTCACTCACTCACTCTGTCACTCACTCACTCACTCACTCACTCACTCACTCACTCACTCACTCAATCAATCAATCAAACTCACTCACTCACTCACTCAATCAATCTCACTCACTCACACACACACACTCACTCACTCACTCACTCACTCACTCACTCACTCACTCACTCAATCACTCACTCACTCACTCACTCACTCACTCACTCACTCACTCAATCACTCAATCAATCACTCACTCACTCACTCACTCACTCACTCACTCACTCACTCAATCACTCAATCAATCACTCACTCACTCACTCACTCACTCACTCACTCACTCACTCAATCACTCACTCACTCACTCACTCAATCACTCACACACACTCAATCAATCACTCACTCACTCACTCACTCACTCAATCAATCAATCAAACTCACTCACTCAATCACTCACTCAATCACTCATTCAATCACTCACTCAATCACTCACTCAATCACTCACTCACTCAATCAATCAATCAAACTCACCCACTCACTCAATCACTCACTCAATCACTCTCACTCACTCACTCACTCACTCACTCACTCACTCACTCACTCAATCAATCACTCAAACTCACTCACTCTCAATCACTCACTGACTCACTCACTCAGTCACTCAATCAATCAATCAAATCACTCACTCACTCAATCAATCACTCACTCACTCACTCAATCTCGCTCACTCACTCACTCACTCAATGACAATCACAATCAATCAATCACTCACTCACTCAATCGATCACTCACTCAATCAATCACTCACTCAATCAATCACTCACTCACTCACTCACTCACTCACTCACTCACTCGATCACTCACTCACTCGATCACTCACTCACTCGATCACTCACTCGATCACTCACTCACTCGATCACTCACTCACTCGATCACTCACTCACTCGATCACTCACTCACTCGATCACTCACTCACTCGATCACTCACTCACTCGATCACTCACTCACTCGATCACTCACTCACTCGATCACTCACTCACTCGATCACTCACTCACTCGATCACTCACTCACTCGATCACTCACTCACTCGATCACTCACTCACTCGATCACTCACTCACTCGATCACTCACTCACTCGATCACTCACTCACTCGATCACTCACTCACTCGATCACTCACTCACTCGATCACTCACTCACTCGATCACTCACTCACTCGATCACTCACTCACTCGATCACTCACTCACTCGATCACTCACTCGATCACTCACTCACTCGATCACTCACTCGATCACTCACTCGACCACTCACTCGACCACTCACTCGACCACTCACTCGACCACTCACTCGACCACTCACTCGACCACTCACTCGACCACTCACTCGACCACTCACTCGACCACTCACTCGACCACTCACTCGACCACTCACTCGACCACTCACTCGACCACTCACTCGACCACTCACTCGACCACTCACTCGACCACTCACTCGACCACTCACTCGACCACTCACTCGACCACTCACTCGACCAATCACTCGACCAATCACTCGACCAATCACTCGACCAATCACTCGACCAATCACTCGATCAATCACTCGATCAATCACTCGATCACTCACTCGATCAATCACTCGATCACTCACTCGATCACTCACTCGATCACTCACTCGATCACTCACTCGATCACTCACTCGATCACTCACTCGATCACTCACTCGATCACTCACTCGATCACTCACTCGATCACTCACTCGATCACTCACTCGATCACTCACTCGACCACTCACTCGACCACTCACTCGACCAATCACTCGATCAATCACTCGATCAATCACTCGATCAATCACTCGATCACTCACTCGATCACTCACTCGATCACTCACTCGATCACTCACTCGATCACTCACTCGATCACTCACTCGATCACTCACTCGATCACTCACTCGATCACTCACTCGATCACTCACTCGATCACTCACTCGATCACTCACTCGATCACTCACTCGATCAATCACTCGATCACTCACTCGATCACTCACTCGATCACTCACTCGATCACTCACTCACTCACTCACTCACTCACACACTCACTCACACACTCACTCACACACAGGGTCCGAAATTAACACCCGCCAAGCGCCAAATGCGGGTAGATTTTCCGTTTGGCGAGTAAATCTCAAAAGGCTATCCGCCACACTGGCGGGTGAATGTTCATACCAAAATCGTAATGTAATAAAATGTTTTTAATAAAATGTTTTTCCCGCCATAGTCTTATCTGATCGGTGAGTAGCCGAATGTAGACGAACTGCTGCGCGTGTGACAGGGCGCGGCGCATGTTTAACTGAAGAACGAGCAGAGAGAGAGAGAGAGAGCGAGCCCCGGTCGCGCGCGCACTCTCTCTCTCTCTCTCGGTGGAGCCAGGCAAAAGTATAAAGGCTTCACCGTCTCCTAAGCGCTGTCTTGCTCTCTCTCCCTGGCACATATTAATCAAAATAAATCGACACGATGGTAAAAGGTCGGAAGACCATAGTTTCTTGTGGAGCATTCGGATATATTTTTTTCCTGAATTACCGCTGGGTGTGAATTGTGCTAAAACACCTTCTACTATGAAAAGCGTTCAGCTGACATAAACCACACTTTAAATAAACGAAAAAAACTATCCAGTGATTAAATGTTTTCTGTGTTGACACAAATCTTGTGGATGTCCAGCTGCCAGGATAATCAGATTGTTCAGAGCTACAAAAATAACATGACGCAAAAATCGCACCGTGTACGCCCGCCTTAATGTGTTTCCTCCTGTAGCTAGACTAGTGTTTTTGTATGTAGTTTAGACTATTTAGCAGACGTGGGCCAGTATTGGTTATTTCTCAGA